>APFE030703858.1:0-23945 GCA_000404065.3 Pinus taeda | reverse complement strand
AAAAATAATAATAATAATATTAAATTAATTTGACCTGGGTCCTTTAGTCAAAATTAGCCGTTAAATTAGTCGTTGGAGTCTTTGCTCAGAATATTTAACATGCTAGGCTGGATCTGTTTCTCCAACTTGTCCTGACGATGAACCACATTGGTTGGTTTGAAACGCGTCGACAAATGTCTGTCTACATGTGATTTACGCCGAAGTTACTCTGTCAATCATGGATGATCTTGGTGGATGGTTATGAGGATGGTATGTTGTCGAGAACGACAATGATTTCAGGTGGAGGAGGATGTAACATCCTCAGGTGTGCGGTGCGGTTGGGCGCCCGGCGACCGGGCGCGCGCACACGATGGGCGGTCGTGCATGACCGAATGACGGGCGGAAGTGCGACCGTGGACAGGTTGTGCAACGGAGCTGCGGAACACATGTGACGAAGTGCGACGAGGTTGTGCGAGCGTGTGGAAGAATGACTAAGGGAAGTGCGAGTTTATACCCTTGTGAGAGTGTTTGCGGTGATGGGATGGCCGACCTACGATGATGGCGTGTGGCCGACTTGATGAGCGCCCAAATGTTGCGTTGAAGGGGTGTGTGGGCAGTCGGCTGGGCAAGCCCACCCACACCAACGAAGGGTATATACACATGAGACTTAAGCATTCAAAGGATCATCCAACGCACTTGATCATACACACTCCTCTCTTGGAGACTTGGACTTGTGCACAAATTTGAGGGGAGGATGAGCGCATAGCTCATGCGCTCTCCTACGGTGGTCTTTCAATCATGCCGGCGAGATGCGGCACCACCGAACACTTTCTTTTTAACAATACTCGTGCACATGGACTACACCTAAATTCACTTTCTCCTACTTAGTTTGTGATTCTCAACCAAGTATTATTACGTTATCCTTTATACCAATGAACACCCATACACATTCATTATCCACAACATTATATAAGAGAAATGCAACAGTATAAAGGAAGGGGCAACTCCCTACAATATGAGTCTCCCAAACAATATATTATACAATCTTTCGTTTTTACAATGCACAAGTTAAATCTTGGGAAACCCCAAATTTACACTTAGCCAAATATACAACTTCGGCAAACTCGGTTGCCCAGCTCGTCGGCACCTCCGCACGGTCGTCGCACGACTCACCAACCCTTTGTTCACCTCGTCACACTGTCGTGTTGTTTGTCCAACTCGAGCACGCCTCCAAGTCGCCACACATGGGCGCCTCCAACCGAGACACACCTCCGTTCACAATCTCAACACTTCAACGTTTCGTCGTGCACGATGCGTCCTCACCCGGCCGCCCGTTTGCACGCCCACCATTCACCCGTTCAACTTCGCCCAAGTCGCCGCACGACTTCACCCGGGTCGCCACACGACTTCACCCGGTTCGCCTGAATGACCTCACCCGGGTTGCAACACGACCTCGCCTGGGTCACCCGAACAACCTCACCCGGGTCGCCAGACGACCTCGGCCGGGTCGCCCGAACGACCTGCCTGAACGACCTCCGAACGACTGTCTGAACGACCTGCCTGAACGATTTTCCTGAACGACTTTTCTCAATGACTTTTCCAAACGACTGTCCCAACGAGTTTTCTGAACGAATGTACGAACGCGTTTCCTGAACGAATTTCTTGAATGACTATCCGAACGAGTTTCCCGAACGACCGTTCGAACGATTTTCCCGAACGAATTTCCCAAACGACTGTCCGAACGATTTTCCGGAACGATCGTCTGAACTACTTTTCTGAATGAGTTCTCACCCGAGTTCCGCCTGTTGTGCGGGCTCATCCATGCACTATAGAACTCTGCGTTCGAACTTGTTGATTGAATGATCGATGGTCGTTTTCCTCCAAACGCCCTCCAATATATACGGGTGGGTGGCGGGTTGTGTCACCCGACCGACCCACACCAAATGCCCGACTGACTCGTTCATAATGTGTTGTCTCGCCCGGAGGATGGTCGGCCCGCCCAACTCATGGGACCGCCCCCTCAACTTGCCCAACACCTTATAAAATCGCCCAAGGTTCATTTCGTTTCATGTTTTGCACGCACTTCGCATGGTGGAGTCACCTTGCCCGTCACACGAACCGAAAGTCCTGACATCCTCCCCCACTGGAAGTCATTGTCATCCTTGACAATATCTCATCCCAGCAACCATCTGTCACCAAGATCGCCATACCAAGGTATACACCCATTAGTATGTCATACATCGGAAATCATCTCAATCCATGACCATCGACCACACTGTCACAATCTCCACATGCTGCTCCCCATCGTGGAAGGCTGGTCCCTCCATCTCAAGCTACATGCCCACTACAACATCATGTCATCCGCATCATGTGTCATCCCATGTGAACTGCTGCCATGATACTCCAACACAATGCTAACACATCTCTGTACACTGTTAACCCCCATGTCTGAACTAGTCGGATGGCCAGTCCAACTGTCACGCTCAAACCATGAGAATGCACATCCTCATGCCACCATCAGTTGTTTCTCTGAACATCCCTGCCACATCATCAAATCGATCAAGAATCCATCCCCATAGGAGTAAGCCATGCTTAGGTCCATGAAGTATCCCTCATCTCATCTGCAACATGCTATCCAAAGTAGTTGAGTCTCGGCTCAACCCATGCCCAAGTGTTGCCACCAAGGCACCATCACCATCGTAACTCCATCACTCCAAAGTGTCCCATATCGATCCTCCACATCAAGTCACTCTTTCAAGCCATGTCCCATGCATGTACTTGAAAGTATGCACCCCATCCTACATCAAAGTCTCTGACCTCAGCTCCTCAATGCATCAGATCCTCTAAGTCCACCATATATGAAGTCCCCAAAAGTCACAACAATCTCATGTCATCATGAGCTCCATAAGCCATCCCCAACCAACATCTCAGCAAGCATACAATTCTCGTCCCAAAGGTCTCTGCAAGATGCCTCAACTCTCCATGTAGTAAGAATGCCCCATAGTCTTCTCACAACTCCATCCAAGTCCATGACCTTGTTGTACAAGAGTGCACAAGCTCTCCATCAGCTCATAAGTAAAACATATCCATGTCACACTAGCAAATCCATCTGCACAACATCCCTACTTTGGCACTCCTCATTGGATGCCCATAAATGACACCTCTACAAGTGCTCATGCACAATGTCCCTGCATAAGACTGCCATGCTCCATGTCTCCAACCCGATGTCCATGACTAAGTTGCCATGTAGCCCAACCAAACAGACCCATCACAACAATCGATCATCCTCATCCAAGTCTGCAATCTTCGGTCTAGTGAACTCGGTCACCCAACCATCACATCATCACATGAGTCTCTCCATCATAGCTCCTCCAACAAAGGTTCCACCAAGACTTGCTCTTGGTCTCGGCCATGAGAAGTCCACCCAAGTAACTCAAGTGTGTGCCCTCCTCCAATCTGTCCATGAGTCATGCCGGGCACTTAGCCATGTGGCTAAAGCATAACCCATTCCTCCACAACGATCATCGAGTTCAACCCTTGTCACGGGCCTTTGTACCTTCTACCATAAGGTCACAAACAACCCCAACAAGTCCTGCAACACTCAACAACCCTTGCTTCTCCATACAAGGTCTCATCATAGTCATCCATGTTAAGATGCTCCCTAGCATCGGAAAATTGACTTTTCCCTTCCTTGCATACGGTCCATCTACCAAATGCTCAAATGAAACACAAGTATCAACAGTACTTACATCATCATCATAAGGTTCCTCCATGAGAGTACCCCTATCCATACATGTTTGCGAACTGCATGATCCTGGTCCAACTTGACTAATCTCAAGTTCATCTTCCATCATGATCATGTCTGCAACATCTTCAACTATCACGACTTCCTCTTCCTTGTTTGCAGAATCTGCAACTTCACCTTGCTCCATTGTCCATCCAAGTTGAAGAAGCTCATCTTCAACATTATTTTCCAAGACTGCAAGCTTCTCTTGAATCTGGGGATTCTCTTCTTTCATCCGCTTCAACCTGTATAAGGTAAGTGAGAGCTTCCCTTCGCCCTCTTCCAAACCTGCCATGCCTTGTCGCACGTCTTCCCCGGTTCGTACTTTGTTTAGTCCACAGACGCCCAAACCGTGTATACCTGTAACGCCTTATAGTTGTGTGACGGGCGCCCGGGCGGGCGTGCCCGACCGTACGCGGGTGGAGCGCCGAGCAGCGCTGCACGATGATGCGACGTTACCACGAGTTATTTGCGACGAAAGTGCAGACTTCAACGAAACTTATGGAAAATCAAGGGGACGAAGGCATAAGGTTTATACGATGGTTTGAGGATGGAACGACCGACTTCTATCATGGATAGCCGACCTCTAAATGGGCGTTCAAGCCTTGTGAAGGGGGTGTGTAAACCAACCTTGGGTGGTCGGCCAGGTGAGTCACCACCCCACCCTTGGACGTGTATAAGTAAGTGTGGTTGGAGCTCGTTTGGGATACAATGAACATCACTTGGATCTTCGCTAAGGACTCAAGAAGTGTGCGCAGAAGGAAAAGGAGAATGCGCATATCTCATGCGCATGTCTCATAGAGGCCTATACGCTTGGTAACATTCTTGGAGTTGGACGAAGGTTGGGCGGTGTGCCCGGGTGTATGAACGGTGTGCAGATTTTGTGTAGGACTTAGCAAAGGGATTTTGGTGACTCGGGTGAGCACCGCCCTTCGTGCAAGAGGTTCACAAGATTGTTATAAAAGGCAGGTTTGCCTCTCTTTGTAATATTCGGTTAAGTGTGAGACTTGGTTCGGCAAGACACACTTGTATATTGTAAACTAATATTCTTAATATATTATTGGGTAGACTCACATTATGGGGAGTTGCCCCTCCCCTTTATACTTGTTGCAATTTTTTATGTTCTTGTTATAATTGCTATGGATAGTGAATGAGTATGGGCTTCATTAGTATAAAGGATAATTGCATAATACTTGGTTGAGAATCACAAAATAAGTAGGAGAAAGTGAATTTAGGCGTAGTCCATGTGCAGGAGTATTGTTAAAAAGAAAGTGTTCGGTGGTGCCACACCTCGTCGGCACAGCTGAAAGACCACCGTAGGCTTGGGGGCGTGACAGTAGGTATCAGAGCTCGGTTGAGCTAGTTAGAGCAGAGTTGCTTGTGACAGTGGAAGCAGGTACTTGCAGGTGAAGGAAGCTAGTTTCATATACAAGTGGAACAAGGGCCGGTTCATGGTTGCAGGGGACTTGGTGAAGCTGGTAAAGGTTGGAACCGGGTGTCGTATAATTGGGCAGGCGGTACTACGTGCTGGTCATACGATTTGGGCACTTGTCAGGTGGGCAAGTGGGACTCCGTGTGGGTAGGTGTACATGGTTTGGGCATCTGCGGACCAAATGAAGTATGAATCGAGGAAGACGAAGTACAAGGCATGGCAGGTTTGGAAGAATGCGAAGGGAAGCTCTTGCTTACCTTATACAGGTTGATGCAGATGAAAAAGGAGAATCCTTGGATTCGAGAGAAGCTTGTAGTCTTGGAAAAGAATGTGGAAGATGAGCTTCTTCAACTTGGATGGACAATGGAGCAAGGTGAAGTTGCAGATTGTGCAAACAAGGAAGAGGAAGCTGTGATAGTTGAAGATGTTGCAGACATGATCGTGATGGAGGATGAGCTTGATATTGATCAAGTTGGACCAGGATCGTGCAGTTTGCAGACATGTATGGATGAGAGTACTCTCATGGAGGAACCTCATGATGATGATGATGATGTAAGTACTATTGATACTTGTGTTTCATTTGAGAATTTGGTAGATGGACCGTGTGCAGGGAAGGGTAAAGCCAGTTTTCCGATGCTAGGGAGCATCTTACCATGGATGTTTATGATGAGACCTTGTATGGAGAAACAAGGATTGTTGATTGTTGCAGGACTTGTTAGGGTTTTTTGTGACCTTATGGTAGAAGGTACAAAGGCCTGTGACAAGGGTGGAACTTGATGATCAATGTGGAGGAATGGGTCATGTTTTAGCCACATGGCTAAGTACTCGGCATGACTCATGGTCAGATTGGAGGGCACACACTTGAGTTGCTTGGGTGGACTTCTCATGGCCGAGACCATGAGATAGTCTTGGTGGACACTTAGGTGGAGGAGCTATGATGGAGAGACTCATGTGATGATGATATGGTTGGGTGACCGAGTTCACTAGACCGAAGATTGCAGCTTGGTTAGGGATGACTGATTTTTGTGATGGGTCTACTTGGTTGGACTACATGGCAACTTGGTCATGGACATCAGGTTGGAGACATGGAGCATGACAGCCTCATGCAGGGACATTGTGCAGGAGCACTTGTAGAGATGTCACTTATGGGCATCCAATGAGGAGTGCCAAGGCAGGGATGTTGTGTAGATGGATTTGCTAGTGTGACATGGAGACTTATTACTTATGAGCCGATGGAGAGGTTATGCACTTTTGTACAACAAGGCCATGGACTTGGATAGAATTGTGAGCAGGCTATGGGGCATTCTTACTACATGGAGAGCTGAGGCATCTTGCAGAGACCTTTGGGGGACTTGTATGCTTGCTAGAGTGTTGGTTGGGGATGGCTTATGGAGCTCATGATGACATGAGATTTTTGTGACTTTTGGGGACTTCATATATGGTGGGCTTAGAGGATCTTATGCATTGAGGAGCTGAGGTCAGAGACTTTGATGCAAGATGGGGTGCATACTTTCAAGTACATGCATGGGACATGGCTTGAAAGAGTGACTTGATGTAGACGATCAATATGAGGCACTTTGGAGTGATGGAGTTACGATGATGATGATGCCTTGGTGGCAACACTTGGCATGGGTTGAGCCGAGACTCAACTACTTCTACACATGGGAGCTGATTGATCTTTGATCATGGGCAACACATGGATAGATGAGATAGGTGTATACTTGTTTCTATGACTTGAGGGGATGACACATTGCAGATGTGATGGAGGTAGCTTCATGGACATGGATGTGACACACCGAGAGTTGGAGTATCATGGCAGTAGTTCACATGGGGACGACACATGATGAGGTCGACACGATATGTTCCAGTGAGCATGTAGCTTGAGATGGAGGGACCAGCCTTCCGTAACGGAGCAACATGTGGAGATTGTGACATGATGGTTGATGGTCATGGATTGAGATGAATTCCGATTGTTTAGATGAGATGTTGGCACATAGTTGAGGTGTGTTAACACTTGTTGATATATCATGGGCAGTTTTGCACATGGTGAAGATGATGCACATGATGGAGTTGACACATTGTTGCAGCAGACATGTAGCTTGATGTTGGAAGGATCAACCTTCCATGATGGAGAGCAGCATGGGGAGATTGTGGCAGGTGGTCGATGGTCATGGACATCTATGACATACTTTGGTATGGAATATCTTGGTAGCAGTTGGTTGCCTAGATGAGACATGATGGAGATGGAGTCCTACATACGTGCAGGGATGTTTGTCATATGTGAGGAGGAGTTAACATCATGGATATTGATGCTTGGGGATGTTGTCGAGGCTGACAACGACTTCAGGTGGAGAAGGATGTAACGCCTTATAGTTGTGCGACGGGCGGGCACCGGGCGCCCGGGCATGCGCATGCCGGGTGGGCATGCACGACCGCATGCGGGTGGAGTGCCGGGCAGCGCTGCACGACGATGCGATGTTACCACGATTTATTTGCGACGAAAGTGCAAACTTCAACGACACTTATGGAAAAGCAAGGGGACGAAGGCATAAGGTTTATACGATGGTTTGAGGATGGAACAACCGACTTCTATCATGGATAGCTGACCTCTAAATGGGTGTTCGAGCCTTGTGAAGGGGGTGTGTAAACCAACCTTGGGTGGTTGGCCGGGTGAGCCACCACCCCACACTTGGACGTGTATAAGTAAGTGTGGTTGGAGCTCA
Organism: Pinus taeda; assembly: GCA_000404065.3. Classification (NCBI taxonomy): domain Eukaryota; kingdom Viridiplantae; phylum Streptophyta; class Pinopsida; order Pinales; family Pinaceae; genus Pinus; species Pinus taeda. The sequence continues at coordinate 16,027 of APFE030703858.1, read as the reverse complement.
TTTGGGATACAACGAACATCACTTGGATCTTCGCTAAGGACTCAAGAAGTGTGTGTAGAAGGAAAAGGAGAATGCGCATATCTCATGCGCATGTCTCATAGAGGCTTATACGCTTGGTAACATTCTTGGAGTTGGAAGAAGGTTAGGTGGTGTGCCCAGGTGTATGAACGGTGTGCAGATTTTGTGTAGGACTTGGCAAAGGGATTTTGGTGGCTCGGGTGAGCACCACCCTTCGTGCAAGAGGTGCACAAGATTGTTATAAAAGGCAGGTTTGCCTCTCTTTGTAATATTCGGTTAAATGTGAGACTTGGTTCGGCAAGACACACTTGTTTATTGTAAACTGATATTCTTAATATATTATTGGGCATACTCACATTACGGGGAGTTGCCCCTCCCCTTTATACTTGTTGCAATTGTTGATGTTCTTGTTATAATTTCTATGGATAATGAATGAGTATGGGCTTCATTAGTATAAAGGATAATTGCATAATACTTGGTTGAGAATCACAAACTAAGTAGGAGAAAGTGAATTTAGGCGTAGTCCATGTGCACGAGTATTGTTAAAAAGAAAGTGTTCAGTGGTGCCGCACCTCGCTGACACGGTTGAAAGACCACCGTAGGCTTGGGGGCGTGACAGTGCACGCCCGCCCAACGTGCGCGCGCCTGGGCGCCCGACGCCTGTCCGTTGCACTAGCTATAAGGCGTTACATCCTCCTCCACCTGAAGTCGTTGTCGTCCTCGACAACATCCCCAAGCATCAATATCCATGATGTCAACTCCTCCACATATGGAAAACATCCCTGCAACATACGTAGGAATCCATCTCCACCATGCCTCATCTAAGCGACCAACTGTCACCAAGATAGTCCATACCAAAGTATAGATGTCCATGATCATCGACCACCTGCGAAAATCTCTGCATGCTGCTCTCCCCATGGAAGGCTGATCCCCCCAACATCAAGCTACATGTCCATTGCAACCAAGTGTCCGCCCCATCATGTGCATCACCTCCACGATGTGCAAAACTTCCCATGATATGTCAACAAGTGTTAACACACCTCAACCATGTGCGAACATCTCATCCATCAATCTGTCAAATTTTCCATGAGAACACCTCTCTCCATCAAGTGTCAAGTGCTCCAAGAGAACACCTCTCTCCATCGAGTGTCAAGTGCTCCAAGAGAACACCTTTCTCCATCATGTGTTCTATGTGTCCAGCTACCATGATACTCCAACACAATGCCAACATACCTTTGATCACCGCATGCTCCCCATGTCTGAACTAGTTGGGTAGCTAATCCAACCATCACGCTCAAATCATGAGAGTGAACATCCTCATGTCATCATCAGTTTTTCCTCAAAACATCTGCCACATCTTGAACTCATCAAGAATAAACCATGCTCAGGTTCATGAAGTAGTCTCCATCCCATCTGTAACATGCCATGATGCTTGATGCCAAGCCATCCCTGCACCATCATACCTGCTCAATTGCTTTAAGGACTCACTGCCATGAGCAGCTAACAATGAGCCCCATCTTCTTGTCCATCTAAGAAGATGTAGAGGGGTTGGAGCCGGAAGGCTCACCCTCACTAATCAATTCGATCCACCTATCAGGATCCTCAACCTCCATCCTTTGTAGATAAGTGACCCGGTCCTCCTCTCGAACATCCGGCCTCACATATAACTCCCCATCATCATCCTGATCCTCAATCACCTCTAGCCTTCTTGTAAAATCCAAGATGCTATCTGAAAGTGATTTGATGACCAATGACTGCTCGGTAAGCTTTGTCTCAATCATGGACAACCGCTTACTCATGTCACCCAATTTCTTCTCATCCCCCATTTGCATCACTGCTAACTTACAATCAGGCGTAGTCACACCAAAGGTAGGTACACCAATGGGTACATCTTCCCTTCCATCATAAATGTACAGCTTCTTCAAATGTGGAACAATCATGGCATCATATTGTTTCATAAACTCCATCCCTAGCACAGCCTCATAGTCATCAATTCGCACTATAGTGAAATCCACCTTCCCGGTCCATTCACCAAGTGTTGTGTCCACCTTTTCAGCTACACCAAGAACTTCATCCGGAGGAGAATTCACTGTCTTCATATGTGCCTTGATAGGAACATATTTCAGCCCAATCCTTCTCGCAGTATCTTCACCCATGAAGTTGTGAGAGGCCCCACTATCCACCATAGTGAGTATATCAGCATCTCCAACCTTCATCCGAAAATACTCCAACTTGTTCCTCTCGGGATCCTTCCGAGAGATCACCTCTGTAGTAGCAGCAGCTCCAAGTATCTGCATCATCCCCACAGAAGCACATTCATCTTTCGCATTAGATTGTGCTATGGCAGCCACTTTCGGTCTAGAAGGACAATTCTTCACCGTATGTGGACCAACACATATCCAACACTTCAAGACCTTTTTCGTCTTCAAACTATTATTTGATTTCAAAGCATCATCTTTCTTCTTATCTTTCTGCTTATCGAACTCCTTCTTCCTATCATCAGAAGTCTCATCATAATGCTCCACCAACCTGTCAACAACAACAAAAGCTTCTTCAAGTGTTCTAATCCTTTGTCTCTTCACCTCATTGTGTGCCCAAGGCTTCAACCCAATAATGAAGTTAAACACCTTATCTCTATCCGCCATGTTAGGTAGTTCAAGGACATCACTTGCAAACTCCCACTGATATGTCTGAAGGTTACCTGTCTGCTTTATGTATTTTATCTTCATCCTTTCTTCCCATGTTTCATCCTGAGGACTAAAATGGGCTTCCAAAGCTCCTTTCATCTCATCCCACGAAGTGATGTCACTAGCACTGCCATTGGCAATCTGGTCCATCCTCCTTCACCACCACATCTTAGCATCCTTTGTTAGAAACTGAGCAACAACCTTGACCTTAGCCTCATCATCAGATAGAGCCAACCGTTCCAAGTATTGCTCCATGTCCCACAAAAAGTTTCCAAGAGTCTTTGCACTCCTTGTACCATCGAATGATTCTGGTTCCTTGACTTTCACATGAGGCACTCCTCCACCTGAGCCATGCCTCACGACCTTCTTCAACATCGCTATCTCATCCTTGGCTTCATCAAGAGATTTCTTCAAGTCCACAATCTTTGCAAGACCCTGGTCCCTTGCTTCTTCAACCTCTTTGATTCTCACTTCAAGTTGTGTACACATCAAATCAGTGTACTCGTGTTGAGTTCGGAGTTCATCAAGTTCATCTTTCATCCTCAAAGTTTCCTTTTGTTCTTCCACAACAAGGTCAATCTTCTTCTCAAAATGATCTTCCAAGTACTCCATTCTTTCCAACACTTTTTGCATCAAACCAAGGGTAGTATCCTTGGGATCACGACTAGACCCAGCCTGGGATTCAGCCATTTCCAATAGCTTTTTCCTTCTTTGCAATCTAGTCTCGACCATGCACTGGCTTCACCTGCAACCCAAGTCCTTGATGTCACACTTATCAGGAAGTGTTTCACCAACTTCTTTCCCTGCAAGAACCTGTTACCACAGTCACTTCTTCCACGTGTATCCCACACCTGCCTTCGTCACAAGCTTCACTAGCTCTAATACCAACTGTCAAGTTGTGTATCAATTTTCATCCGAAAGCTACATCAGCTCTGATACCAACTGTCACGCCCCCAAGCCTATGGTGGTCTTTCAACCATGCCGGCGAGGTGCGGCACCACCGAACACTTTCTTTTTAACAATACTTGTGCACATGTACTACGCCTAATTCACAACCGTGTACTTAGTTTGTGTTTCGCAACCAAGTATAATATGCAATTAACCTTTATATCAATGAACACCCATACTTATTCATTATCCACAGCAGTTATAAAAGAAGACAACAATTTCACAATATAAAGGGGAGGGGCAACTCCCGAACAGTCTGCCCAACAATGTATATTATATCAGGGTTCCAATAATACAATGTACAAGTAATGCTTGGCAACTCCAAGCCAATACTTAGCCAAATTTTACAATAAGAGGCAACCATGCCTTTTACAAGCTTGTGCACTTCTTGCACGAAGGGCGGTGCTCACCCGAGTCACCTAGAAGACCCTTGCCAAGTCCTACACCAAACTGCGCATTTTCCAACTCAACACCTGTCACCCTTGCCAACCATCAACCCAAGAATAGCTTTGCGCCTTCTCCAAGTTGAGCGCATGAGCTATGCACATTTACCAAGTGAATTTGCACACTTCTCTATGTGTAGAGGTGAATGTGCCTTGTTCGAACTTGTTCCAAATGAATGCTAATCTCCATGTATATATATGCATGCCTCCTCCCCAGCCGGCCTTCCCTTGTCACTCGCGCTCCATAGCGGGTATAAACACACCAAAATTCCACACACTTTATCAAGTGTCACAAACATATCGTCGCATATCGTTCAGCCTTTCGTCGCATTTTGTGCGAAGCTACCCAACGCTCCACCCTCGTGCGCTCGTGCACGCCCGCCCAGCGTGCGCGCGCCCGGGCTCCCGGCGCCCATCCATCACACTAGCTATAAGGCGTTACAGGTTGAATGGGTCATTTTTAGGGTCAACTTGTCCATGTAGGGCCATCTTCCTCTTGTGGCAACAAAATTTACATATTGAAACAAATACAAATTATTTCTTCACTTTTTTTTCAAAGTCAAAATGGGACTTGACTCTAGTACAATATTTTGACTCTAGGAGAATATTATTTTGACTCAAGAAAAATATTATTTTGACTCAATAAACACTAGAAGCATGAAGAAAATTTACTTGAGCATGCACTACAACAAAATAGGCAATTTGCGCCAGATTTAGCACCAGATTTTAGTGCATTTTTTTCTTAATTGGGATGAGCAGCTTGGTGCTAAATCTGGCTCTATTGTACGATTTTTAAAGCGTCCTTTTTTGCACCAAATTTTGCATCTTTTTTACGCAAAATTTTCCATCATTTTTTGTATCATATTTTGCACCAAGATTTTCATTTGGTTTTACAACAGGTTTTGCTTCTAGTTTTGTGCCATTTTTTGCATCTATTTTTGCATCATTTTTTGCTTCCTCTTTTGTGGCTTTCTTTGCTTCTAGTTTTGTGTCATGATTTGCATCAAGTTTTACACCATCTTTGGCATTTGATTTAGTGCCTTTTTTTACATCCAGTTTGTGCCAATTTTGCATCTAGTCTTATGCCATTTTTTGCTTCTAATTTTGTACTTATTTTACATTTATTTTTGTGCCAGTTTTTCTGCCTTTTTTTACACCATTTTTTCCATCCAATTTTTCACCATATGTTGAATCTGATTTAGTGCCAAATTTTGCATGCATTTTTGCACCATTTTTTGCATCCACTTTTCGTTTTATTTATCTCCCTTTTTTGCATCCTATTTTGCACCATATTTTGCATCATTTGTTGCATCCAATTTAGCATAATTTTTAACACCATTTCTTGCATCCAATTTTGCATCCTTTTGAGCATCTAAATTTGCATCATATGTTGCATCCACCTTTGCATCCTATTTTGTGTGTATTGTTACGTTCAATTTTGGGCCACTTTTCTCGTCTACTTTTGCATTTGTTTTTGCACCAAGTTTTGAATGATTTGTTGCACCTCATTTTACATCCAATGTTGCATCTCAATTTGCATCCAAATTTGAGCCATTTTTATGCCCATTTTTGCACCATTGTTTCTTCTTTTGTGTCCAATTTTTCACCATTTTTTATGTCCAAATTTGCATCCTTTTTGATATCTAATTTTGCATCATTTTTGGCATCCAAATTCGCATCCTTTTTTCTGTCACATTTTGTGTCCACATTTGCATCTCATTTGCACCTAGATTTTAGTTTGAATTTTCATCTACTTATGCATTATTTTTTACATCCTTGGTTTCACCCTTTTTAATCCCATTTTGCATCTTGTTTTGTGTCTTTTCTTCCATCCTTTTTGCATCCTAATTTTACACCATTCTTTGCATCCTCATTTTGGTGTCCATTTTTGCATCCTTGTTTGCACCCAATTTGGTATCCTTTCATATGCCCTATTTTCTTCCCTTCTTTGTGCCTAGTGTTTCACCCTTTTTTAATTTTACTTTAAAATCCTTTTTGTGTCATTGTTTGCATCTTTTTTTGATGGCTAGTTTAACATCCAATTCTACTCCCAATTTTGCATCCATGGTTAAATCCATTTTTGGCTTCTTGTTTAGAGTTTTTCTTTTATTTCCATTTATGACCCCCTCTATGGGTTCATTTTACTAATTTCATTTACATAGTGAAATATATTAAAGTTTCTAAATATCATTTTGTTGTAGGATTTAATGCACGGTTAGATGAAAATAAAACCCTCTCAGTTTCTCCCAGAAACCTAGGACAAACCAATTAACAGAAAGGTTGTTCTAAGGCTTAGGATTCTTAGTAGATCAAGATGTAGAGTATATATTAAGAAAAAGAGAAGGAATTCTTGTGAGTCCTTGCATGCAAGTCTTCTTGGAGTTTCTAGTATAGCTAGGAAGCGCTCCTAGCTAGCTCCAAAGCTTGGCCCTACACATAAGAGAGAGAATAAAGCAACCTTCACATCATAATATCTTGATAATCGAAACTATAAGAAACATATAAATATTATTGAATAAATAAATATAAACCAAAATCCCATACATCCATTAGTTAAAGAGAAGAAGTAAAGGATGAATAGAAACATATAGAAGGAAGAACAACTCATCTATATTAATAAAGGAGTTGGAGGAAAGTTACAACAATCAAATGTGTTTGCAACAACACCTCCCCCAACTCTTAGCTCCAAAACTCTCCCTCTCAAGATAGATCTCAGCAGCATGAAAATATAAGAATTCCCATCATTTTTTCAATGGCCAAGCCTCTAATATATAGGAAAGTGAAGGCTATGAAGATTTCCAAAATTCCTCGTTAGTTCAATTTGGGCAAATTCTTTTGGGTGAATAATGTTTCCTCATATAAAAATGGCCTTTTCCACTTTTTAGATGCTTTTATGCTTAGGGAAAATCTTCCCCATGCTTTATGGCTCTTTCCCGCTTTTGTATGCTTTTATTTTTTAGGAAAACGCTAAAGATGAGGATAAAGAGATCACATTCCACCATATGAGTTTCCGAAAGTGAACAAGAGTGTCAAATTCAAATTCTAGTTCTTATGTTTTTATTTTTTTTTTTAATATATATATATATTATATTATATTATTATATAGTATATATATATATTATATAATAATAAAAAAATATATTTAGTTTTTGGTATTTTTTCTATAAGAAAAATTATATTTTGTTTTTATAAAAATGGATTTTAAACATTCCATTCATGCTAAATTTGTGATTTTATGATAGGAGTTTAAATTATATATAAAAAAGTAACTTAATGCCATGTGTTGTGCCGCTATACATCTCTTCCTTACTAAGTTATAGAATGTGCTTGGGTTTTCTTAATGCAATAAAACTAATTATTTTCTTCATGATATCTTCAAATGTTCATCTTGAACCAGGCTAATAAAACAATAAAGTTAAAATAGGTTTGCCTTTGTACTTTGTATATCATTGTCCCCATTAATCTTGGTCTTAATAGATTAATTGTCTTATGGTGACCTTGAGTGGTCACTTCCATTAGTTGCATGCTTTATTGTTTTCTGTTAGTGACATTTTTTAGGCTTGATAATATGTTATTTAAATTATCAAAATGTGTTATTGTCCATATTATTGTTAAATATTAATATTAAATATGTTGGCTTTTGAGCATGGTTTAGCCCCGTTCCCAAAATGTTTCCTGATTGTATTTTATAACGCAATGATTCATTGCTTGATGAAATTGTTTCGGATATTTTTTTTAACGATTCATTGATTGATGAAATTGTTATGGATATTTTTTTTAGTATATTAAATTGTATGTGATAAAGTCAAAAGTCACCTCTTTTTTAGATTTTCATTGGTCAATTTCCCTTAAGGCCATCAAGTTCACCATTCAGTCCCAAGTTAAGGAAATATAGGAGTCATGAAGTGGAATTGTCCAAGCACTTAAATCTTGAGACATGTTTTTTTAGTCACATTACACTTCCTTTCTGTGTAAATTCTCGATGAAAATAGTCTCATGGAACATGAGGGGCCTCAATAGTAAAGGAAAACAAAGACTCCTAAAAGAAAAATGGTACACAAAGAACCCATCAATAATGTTGATATAAGAAACAAAAATATTAAGTGAGGTTCTACCTCATATAATTAGAAAATGGGCGAGGAATTTCCAAGTAGTAGTGATTGATGCTTAGAGATACTTGGGTGGAATGGTTATTACTTGAAATGATCAAGACATCAAGGTTACCAATATGTTTACCTCTTTTTGCATTATGACAATACAATCTTAGTTGATTGACATCGAGGACTATTACCATGTATCCAATGCCTATGAATCCAATATCGCAAATGGAAAACCTCTATTTCTCAATTCTATTTCTTGCACAAGTAATTTATACTCCTCATCTCCATGGATTATTGGGAGTGATTTCAATATTATCAAGTGTCCTGAGGAAAAGAAAGGATAAATCACAATGTTTAACAAGATATTTTGTAATCTATACCATTAAAGCCATAAAGTAGTCTCCATTAAAGTTGTCAAGCAATGAGTCTCCGACCCACACATGTGCATCAATGAGATGTAATACATGTGTGTGTGGTGACTAACTTAATACACTATTCTAATAACTCCACAAACTTATGTATTTCACTCCGTCACATAAATTGACAGTAGTATGACATAAGCAAACCAAGAGTAGACATGAAACCCTTAGGCAACAAACATTCCCTAGATCCTCAATTAGGTGCTTAAATGATCAAGTGTGACTAGGAGTGTATATAGTCATATATTTTCCAAAGAGGGAGTGAATACATGAGTTACCATTCATTGGGCCTTATTTTTCTTTCTTTTTCATTTTCTTATATATAGGACTTAGGGAATAAGGTTTTCATAAGTTTGGCACAACTCATAGATATAAGATTTACATGAATTTTCACTTCAACCTTAGAGTTTAGACTTACATAAATCAGTATAGTGTATCTTTAATGATTTTGGCTTTCACTTCTTATTTTATTTCATCATAAATGACAAAAGGGGAAATATTTTTCCACAAATCTATGAATGCTCAATCATAAAGCTGTCATGTGATGAAAAAAATTTAATGATGTTATTCTCTATGAAAACGATGGGTATTCTTGAGAAAATCTTATGCTTGTGGATGTCTCCTCTCTGGTTGAGAGGGAGTGAGGGTAGACACCATATTATCCATGTGTCGTGTACTATGTCCAGGACTAACAATCGTAAGCCTAGTAAAAACATTAGTAAGGGGAATGGTGGATTGGATAAACATCTGGGACCAATATTCTTTGAGAATTTGGACTTTGACTAGGACTAATCGCCATAAGTCAAGTACATTAATCCAAGATAAGAATAGTCATTAGGATTGACATTTCCTAGTGTCAAATATTATCATAGTGGACTAGGAAATGATCATGTGAGGACATATCTGGTGAACATCCTGGTGGGGTAAGTACCTAGAGAGGCAGTGGTGTCCAAATTTATGCCTCCCAACATTGTGCTCTGATCTAATGGAGAGATAAACTTGTTAGTCAAGGCCTTACTATTTTGACAATGTTGGCTATGATGATGTAAATCATCATTGATGCTTATCAATCCAAATCCCTTCTTATATGAATATTTCAACTTGAGAGTACTTTTTTGTCTCATTATGTTTAGAGGGAGGGTCATCATCTTCATTATAGCCATCATCACCACCATCACTGTCATCATTATTGTCATCATTTCATTATCGTCATAATCATCATTCATGTCTTCATCATCATGATTATGGAAATTGTCATCAATTGTTCATAATTATAGTTATCATAAGAAATATCATCAACCTAAAAAATGTTACGAGTGCTCGAAAAGGGTTGTTAGGGCACATGCTATATGCAAGAGAAGTAACAACTTTATTTATTAGAGATGATCGATGATCATCATTATCACTACCATTATCATCGTCATTATAATTGTCATCATCCCCATCATCATAACTAATATAATTTTTATCATAATTGTTGTCATCTTCATCATGAACATCATAATCATCATTCATGCCATTATTGTTGTTGATGATGACCAAGATGAAAATAATGATAATGATGACTTGGAAGATGACGCCAAAGATAATTATTATGATTATGACCATGACAACATTTAACAATTGGGAAGAATGGCCAAGTTCATTAGCATCATCATCATCATTGTCATTGTAACTCCCATCTTCTTTATCATCTTTTTCATTATCATAACAATTGCAGTCCTTGTCATCGTCATCATCTTCGTTATCATCATCATTATAATTATTGACATTGTCATCAGTTGTTCATAATTTTCAATGTCATAAGAAATATCATCAATACAAAAAATATGATGTGTGTTGGAAAAGGGATGCAAAAGTGAACCAAAAAAATGGGGGTAAAAATAGACGTAAATTTTGATGAAGAGTGGACACAACATAAGTAGATGCAGAACAAGACAAAAAAATTGACACAAAAATGGATGAAAAAGTTGATGCAATAGTTCATGCAAACTTGAACACAAAATAGGATTCAAACATAGATGAAAAAGTGGAAGAAAACATGGGCACAATAGTAGGCATAAAACTTAGCATGAATTGTGGTGAAACAAATATGGATACACCAATGAATGTTAAAAAAAATACACAAACTTGAATGCAAAAAGGAGGAAAACTTGGATGAAAAAAGGGATGTAAACATGGGCTAAATATGGGTGCAATAGTGAACACAAAATTAGTTGCAAAATTGGAAGAATCAAAAGTGGATGTAAAAGTAGATTGGAAATGGGATGTAAAAAACATAAACAATATTTGATGCAAACTTGGACACAAAAGAGGACGCAAATGTGGATGCAATAGTGGAAGAAAATGTGGGTTTCAACGATAAGCATAAGATATGGAACAAAGCATAGCACAAAAAAAGTGGATGTAATAAAAGTAACAAAAAAAGATGCAAACTTAGATGCAAGACAAGATGCTATAAGGGATGTAAAAGTGGATGCAAACATGGGTGCAACATGAAAAACAAAATTGGATGCAATGGAAGTACATGCAAAAGAAGATACAAAATGAGACGCAAAACCCAACACAAAAGTGGATGCAAAAATAGATGCAATACTTTATGCAAAAGAGGATGCGAAGATGGATGCAAAATTGGAAGCAAACATGGGTACAACAGTAAGTACAAAACATGGCACAAATTGTGTCACAACAAAAGTGGATGTAATGATAGATGCAAAAAAAGAAGCAAATGAAGATGAAAAATAGGATGCAGAAAGGGATGTAAAAGTGGGCGTAAACATGGGTGCAACAATGGATGTGAAATAGGATGCAAAAGTTGATGCAACAAAATTCTATGCAAAAGTAGATGCAATATGAGACACAAAACCTGATGCAAATCTTTATGCAAAAGTGGATATAAAAAGGGATTAAAAAATAGATGTAAAAGTCAATGAAAACCGAGATGTATATGAGGATGCAATCATGGATGCAAATTTAGAAACAAAAAAGGGTGCCAAGGGAGGTGTCAAACTACGTGCAAATTATGGCACAAGAAAAATGGATGCAATAGTGGACACAATAATAGATGAAAAAGAGGATGTAAATATGGATGCAAAACAAGATGTAAAAGTCAATGCAACAAAAGTAGATGCAAAATTAGATGCAAAACTAGACACAAACCTCGATGCAAAACTTGGCACAAAGGGGATGCAAAAAATATGAAAAATGATTTAAAAAATGATGCAAAATAGGATGCACGAGATGATGCAAAAGTTGATGCAAGTGTAAGCATAAAAAATGGATGCAATAGAGGATGCAAAAGTTGGTGAAACAAAATTAGGTGCCAAAATTGATGCAAAACATGGTGCAAAGGATGACACAAAACTTGGCATAAAACCTGGCGTAAAACTTGGTGTAAAATCTGGTGCAAAACCTATTACAATACCTGGTGCTAAAATTGATGTAGGACTTGGTGCAAAACTCGGTGAAAACTTTGCATCAAGTTTTGCACCATATTTGATAAATGGACACAAATAGCACCAAAAATGGTCTCTAGACGCAAAAAAGGAAGCAAAAAGGGATGTTAATCACAGGGTTTTGTTGTAGTGATGAAGCCCATTCTTGAAAAAATAAATTATTTTTATTTCTTTTTACTTTTACATAAAATATATAATTACACAAGTACAATGACCATTATGAAGACCAAACCTAGTTACAATTTTCGACAATATTTGGGGTTGTTATCATATTTTCTACTCATATAAGTGAATCAAATGGAATATAGAATTTTTATTTCTAAAAAAATGTATGCAACGGACACCTTGAAGAGGTTTAAAATGATAAACAACAAGCCTTCTCCAACGCAAACAACAATTGATTTTCTATCAAGTAAGGAATAATGTAGAAATAATGTAGATCCAACAGTAAATAAAACATGGTTGGAATTTTAATGAATTTAACCACAATTACAAGTTGTCTAATGTATGCATTGATTTTGGTCTCTAGATTCATGGAGACTCCAAAAGAGAAACATTGGTTAGCAACTAAAATAATTATATGGTATGTTAACAGAACCAAGAGATATGGAATTTTGTATACCACAATAAATGAATTTAGGAGTGCTGCATATATAGGAAATGAATGGAAAGGAATATGATATAAATATCATAGTACACTATGTTTCTCATTTGTTTCCAAGAGTCACTTCATGGGATTCCGAGAAAGAACCAATTGCTTCTCCCACACCTGAAGGTAAATACTTTGCAGGAACAAGGTAGGTTGTCAAGAAAGTTGGATGAGAATAATTATGAATGAATTAAGGCATGAACAAGAAGAAATAATAAATATATATTGTGATAAAAAATTTGAAATTTCTTTATCCAAAAGCATAGTATTCCACAAAAAAAGCAAAAATATTGACACAAGGTATCATTTAGTCAGAGAGTTAATCGATGATGGAGATATTATATAAGAACATTGCAAGTTCCAAGAATAATATACAAGGATCTTGACCAAATCATTGACAAATGAAACTGTTATACATTGAAGAGATATTTTGGGCATCATAAATATTAGTCGTTATGATTAAGTAGGAGTGATGGAAATAATCCCAAGTGCCACATTCACTCTCCATATCCTTGGCAAACATTTTGTACCATAAAATATCCTATGACATATCTCTTTTAAGGATGAGTTTACACATATTAACTTGAATTTCACTACAACAATTATCCTTGTATGGATGGGCATGTACAAAACCTGATGAAACTTGTTTTCTTTTCATATTTTCTATTTTTACATGTGTAAAGTGATATGTATATACTATCTTTTTGAGATGTGTAAATATGGCTCATGTGGTGTATTCTTTTCGTGTGCGTGAATATAACTCTTAATATCTATGTGAACATAGTTGTAAAATATTTCTTAGTATGTGTCACAGCAAAGTTGTAATGAAGGATTTTTGAAGTTGTTAAAAAAAAGGACGTAATCTCTAGTTTTGTAAAAAAAATACTCTATTAAATTGAATTAATATAGGCTTTAATTTGAATTTATTTTTATCTCAATCCTACTCTATTTTCATTTTCTTGTTTCTGGCTCTTTCATCAATTTTTTCAATATCACTCTCAAGTGGGAAATCTACTTCTCTACAAAGGACAAATTAGGTGCCACATATAGAGCTCGATTCCATTTCTGGTAGTGTTTGTGACACCTTTAACACCAATTGATGGCGTTCTAATTCACCCAGATCATTACAATTGTGGAGGTAGCATCAAGTACCACTTAAATTTATATTAAGGAATGTATAACCCCATCTATAAATTCAAGGACTTACATTAGATATCAAGTCATTTGTCATTCCCATGATACGTTATAAGGTGATGCAGATATGAGTAGGCAATATTGAAAAACGTTACAGTTAGTTGTCGATACCTTAAGAATACTTATGTAGTGATAAAATCAAGAAAGTGTAAGAAATAATTGGTAATGACTCCTCTACAAATTGGTCCATTTCATGTTGTGAATATTTATTATCCATATCATTATTTTTCGCTATATTTTATAACCTATTATTTTATGAGTGATTTAATGAATCACAAAGAAATTTGAATATGAAACAGACAAAATTTTGGAAGTGTTATTAATAATTCTCAACATTTTCTACATTTTCTTTTGTTATTGTTGTTTAAGTAGTTTTAAAATATCAACAACTATTTCTATTTTTTCTCGATATATCTTACTCTTACTTGCCTCACTTTCCAATGTGTCATAAGGATGTTGAGGGAGTCGAGTTCTATTTATAAGCCCCCGAATTTCTACATGGGGATTTACTTCACTTAATCCTAATTGAAGTGGTAATTGATGCATAAAATCCCATCATATGTGCTATGTGACAAATAATATTCCCTTATGATCAAATCAAAACACTACACCTAATATTCTAAGTAATGAAACTAAAATATTCACGTTGGCATACTCTTATATGTCTCACTTTCCAAGGTCTCATGAGCATGTATAGGGATCAATATGTATCATCAAAACCAATAATTCTTGATATAGGGACAACAACTCCATATTCTACAAGTTCAATTTCAAGTGACAAATGAAATACAACTTTGGAAAGATTGAGAAGAAAAAAATTAAGAGTTTAAGATACCTTTATGAGAAAAATTAATGTTAAAGTAGTATAGGTCTGAATTCTCTTTCTACTTTATATTCATATGTAAATGTTCTACTTAAATTTGAATATGTAGATAAGGAGGAAAAATGGATAGCACATTGGATTAAGAAATAGATATTATAGAAAGGAATGATACATGGGAATCAATGAGTCTTCCACACGGTCAAAAATTCATAGATGTAAATTTGGTCTATAAGACCAAAACAAATGCAGAAGGAATGATGGAAACACATAAATCAAGGCATGTTTTAAGGGATACAAACAATATCCTATAGGATATTACATTGAGATGCTTTCTCTAGCTGCAAGAAATGGAGTCCATGAGGACAATTTTAGCAATAATTTCCCAACATGAGTGGAAGGTATATCAAATGGATATGAAATAATCCTTCTTGAATGGAGAATTGAAAGAGGAAGTGTATGGAGAGAAGCCACCTAGTTATGAGGTTCATAGGTAAGAAGAGAAAGTGTATAGACTAAGGAAATCTCTTTACATGTTGAAGGAAGTGCCATGACCACGTATGGTAGAATAGAGTTATAGTTGTTGAAAAATTCCTTTAACAAAAGTGATGGTGAGCCTACCCTCTACATCAAATAAAGTGATCATAGTATTTTTTTATTTTTTTTATACATATATTATCTATTTTTCACTTGGAGTGATGATCTTCATATTGTTAATTTCAAAGAGTTCATGAAAAATGGGTTTAAATGAGAGATTTGGGGTTCAGGTATTTTTTACACATAAAGGTGAAAAAAATTGAAGATGGTACTACTATTTATCAAACAAGGTATGAAACATACATATTAAGGAGGTTTCAAAAGAAAAAAAAACAAGCCTTATCCACCAAAAATAGCCATGGGTTTGACATTAAGTAGAAAATATTCTAGAAAAAATGTAGATCCAACGACATAAAAAAGGTTGGTTGGACGTTTTATGCATTTAAGTCCAACTAGATATGATATAATGTATGTTTTAACTTCAGTTTCTAGATTTATGGAGAATCCAAAGCATGCACATTGGTTAAAAACTAAAAGAATGCTAAGGCATTTTAATGGAACTAACGGATATGACATCTTGTATACCACCACAAATAAATTTAGGATGGTTGTATATATAGACCATGACTACGAAATAATTATAGATGATATAAATAACACATCAAGCTATGTTTTTCATTTGGTTTTGGGGTTTATTTAGTGTACTTATATGAAATATCTTATTATTTCTCTTTCTACAACTGAAGTTGAATATGGA
>APFE030703836.1:0-13429 GCA_000404065.3 Pinus taeda | reverse complement strand
AAAAATTAAGTATTTTAGACACCTAATCCTTAGGGATTTGGTGAATATTTTGAAAATATGTAAATAAGGGAAATATGAATAGTTAGAATAAAAAAAACCTTAGGATATAAAGGCTTGGAAGACATACCAAAATCTTTGTAACATAGCATCACAACACAAATTCTATTCTCATATTCCCTCCTTATTAATTCCTCGTTGATTCTCGCTTGTTAGCTTTGACCACTTTATCAAAGCTGAGAATTTTACTAACCCTACTCATCTCTCCCTCTGTCAGTCATGACAACCTAATCGATTGTCCCTATGTGTATGACATAATGTACCAGAAACACTTGTCGTTTGGTTGGTGATCATTGACGGTGATGAATTTTGAGGAAGCTGTCCTCTTCACTTCATATAGGACGTGCAATTCTCTATGAATGTTTTTTCTTCAATATTTTGTTCTCACAATTGCTCTGAGCATAGTTCTTTTTTCATTTTTTCTATGCTTTTTCCATCTCTCCATTTATCTATTAACATTAAAAACCTTAATATATGGACTTAACATTGCTAGAAAGATCCATTACCCTCTTCATATTGCTTTTACCCTTTACATTATTCGACAAATTTAAAAGCATTTTTCATTTTATCATTGACGAACAATGTAGAGAGTTGGAGCACTTGGGCCTCTATTTAACAAATTCAAATATATACATTTAAAAAACCATGTCACACCATTCTTCCCATCCAGATTCAGTGTCACTTTACTATGGAGATTCTTAATATATAAATAGGCTTTGTCAAAATACCATGGCTTATCAATAGGACATACCTAATAAACTATGTGGCATTTATTCATATGTTTTTTTTCTAGTTAATTAATTTAATTAAAATAACAAAAAATGAAATAAATACTTTGAAAATAAATCTAAACTTTTGATTTATTGATATCACTAAAAATATTTTAGAATATTCAATTGAGATTAAGCCTCTAACATTCACTTAATAATTATTTCTAATTAAATTAAATTGTATTGATAATCAAATTGAAATTCTAGAAACCTTATTCCAAAATATACACACATACGTCCTTAATTAATATGATAAATTACTCATTTAAACTATGTGATTATTCCCATGAAATGAACAAAAACATAATTTTGATATGTTATTTAGCTTATCCACAGTTTACATTTTAAATCCAAATATTCTAAAATTTTACATGGTGCTACTGAAATCAAGATGCTCAATACAAAGACTACTAAAAGAAACACAATATTATTAAATATTCACATCAAAATGCTTATGAGGAAGATAAAGTGATACAACAAACAAGTAAATTTGAATGCAATATCAGGAGGATCGACGATGTTTTTGGTGAAAGAATGAAAACTATTTAGAAAGAATAGTTATTGGTCACAGGTCAAGATCTTTTACTTCTTTTAGAGTTTCCTTGTTCTTTGATTCTCATGGAAGGTGAAGCCCCCAGCTAATCTCGTCTTCAATCTTGTCCCTGTGGGCATTCTTTGTATCCTTCTTTTCTCTGTATTTCTTCTACTGCGTACAAAATGACATAACTAGTACTTCAATAATAGTAGTTATAGCGTTATATTTCTAATAAATCTATCTTTTTGGTTGGCCTTGTTTATCAACCCTGTGCAAATTAGGATAATTCAAATTTTACAGATCGATTCATACATTTTAAATTTTAGAAAAAGTTTGACCTCATCACCATCAAATTTAAAATTAAAGAATAAGAGATACCAGTGGAAACATATTGGCATCGAATCCTCCCAATTCCCCTAAATGCTCAATTCACTTATGATGCTTCTCCTCCTCCATCGCCTTCTCGTATATTGTCGCCTCTAAAGTACACTCTTGCTTCTTCGATGGTCGAAATGATGACCAAGCTCATGTTTCTTCGGAGACATCCTTTCCAAAATTTCAATTTCAACAAACTGGAAGGAAATTCAAAAATCACTTTTATACCCTTAAAATAATTAAAAAAAAATTGATTTAGATCGCAATGAGATGGTAGTGAATGCAAATATTGACTTTTAACATCTTGCGATACTTAGAATGTTGAGAATATTATATTAGATGAGGGGATGGCGCGAAAGTGGTGTTGCTCTACAGTACCTGATCTACAATCACATCGACATTTTAATCTAAAGTAATTTGTTTTAATCAATAACCAGCATATCAATCTATAGTCATTAACATATATTCATACACAAAATGTTAATCTACAACAAGTAAATTTCCATCCATCATCAGCATTGGAAACTAAAACTATTAATATATAATTATGGGCAACATAGTAATATACAATAGTTAATTTATATCTAAAATCATCATAAACCAAATCAGAGACTTTAAGAAATTAGCTGCACAGAAACCTGCACCGGGAGACATTGTCCTCCCAACCACTAACTACCTCCAGTTCTCCCCTGAGCTTGATTGTTTTCCCATAATATAATGCCTCTTGTTGATCTCCTCAATGATTATTTATTCCCTTCTTCATGATAATGTTTCCAATTCCGAGGCGTCCCTTTTTCGTAAGATTTAATGCTTTCTTTCCTAGGCTTTTACTTTTAAAGCCGACCTTTCTCACCCATGATACTTTAAACGAAACCAGTCTTAGAATTTTTCTCTAGCTAAGCTGTTTCTAAGGGAATTTACATCCCACGCTTAATCTTATCTAGAATCTTTAAAGATTCTAATCGTGGATAATTGACAATCTTATCTCGAGTGTCTTTTCTGAGTGCATAATTACCTCAAATAATAATTTCTTTTATTAACAAAATATTTACAATAACTTATGGATAATTTATGGAGTGATTTTAGGATTTACGAAAAATCTGATTTATGAAGTGATTTATGGGTGATCTATGGAATTCTTTTAGAATTTAGAAAAGCTATTTCATTTTCTCAATTCTACTTATTGTAAGCCTGTGGGAAAATATGAGAACTAATGACATAATAAATGTAGAATGAAGCCAAGAGAGAATAAGGATGGATTCCAAGCATGCATTAAAAGACAAGTAACTATGTTATTTGAAAATCGTTGTGTTTGTGTATGGTGCATGAAGAAATAAGGATCAAATTTATTTACTTGAAAAAAATTCATATGATAAAGAGTCGAGATTATTTTCTTGGGAAAACATCCATGGAATTCCATGCATGTAGGAGTAAGTGTTTTTATCATTCAACTGTTAAAATGGGATTCCAAGCATGCATTAAAAGACAAGTAACTATGTTATTTGAAGATTACTGTGTTTGCATATGGTGCATGAAGAAATAAGAATCAAATTTATTTCCTTGAAAAAAATTCATATGATAAAGAGTCGAGATTCTTTTCTTGGGGAAACATCCATGGACTTCCATGCATGTAGGAGTAAGTGTATTTGTCATTCAATTCTTAAAATATTTCATGTGCATTGAATTCTTAAAATATTTTTGTGGATAAATAATTGTGTGAATTGCATGATTTATTAGAAAATAGGGTCCAAATATGTCTTCGTATATCCTAGATTTTGATAGGTGTGTAAAAACATAAAGATGTGTTTGTAAATGAGACCTTTCTTGCCAGACACATATTTCATATTTGAAAAATTCATTTGCTGCCTCTAGAAAATGGTGTCAAAAGTTTATAGAAAAAATAGAAATATTATGTAATATTTACATCTGGAAAAAATGGCCTTCAAAGATTCATTTGAATATTCCTAACCGTGACACCTGTGTAAAAACTTAGAGATGGTTTCTCTAATGCACCCATTGCCAACAAAAACTATGTTTGGTTTTCAAAAATTCTCTTCCAGTTGTTCATAAACCACTCCCAAATTTAATGACTAAAACATTAAAAATAGTGTTGTCATTTGATTTGTCAGCACAATAAGAATAGTTGTTATGTACATACAGAGATAGATATTGTGTTAATTTTCTTGAAAAGAAATAACTTAATTTCATGAAAAAATAAATATCTGTTAAGTTTTATATTTCTTAAAAATAAATATGTTATTCACATGCACATAAATAGAACAATTATGTTGATATTTATTGAAAAGAAGTGAGTTATTCACATGCACAAAAATATAATAATTATGTTAGTAATTCTTGAAAAGGAATTAAGTTATTTCATTTAAAATATTATCAAGGATGTTCTCATGGCACATATGCATTAAATTTTTAAAGAGAAATATTGGACTCTTAAAGTAAATATGTGCTTATGTGCATATGAATAGTACCTAGTATATTTGATCTACTCGAGATGAATATGTGAGTAACATTTTTGAGAGAGAGTTCACATAAAACCTTTGCATAAAATACCATGTGTTGTTTTATTTGAGAATAAATTGTTATTCATGCTATTTCTTTATGAAATATGACAAATTTGTTTGATGTGTGAAATGATAGGAAAACATTTTGTATTGCATGCATAATAGCTGGTGAGTCATCTAACTTTTGGAAAAATAATAATCCTTGGAAAATAAATATATATATTTGTATATAGTGAAGTATTATTATGATTATTATTATTATTATTTTTTTTGTGTTAGAACTCTTCAAAAAGAAGAGAAAATAAAAGCACTTCCTTGTATATATTATGGAATTATATCCTTGAAATTGGTAAATATATTCTTTATTGTGTTAATATTCTTTTGGAGGAATCTTTAGAGAAACATATACATTTTCATGCATTGAAAAATATAGTTTTGGTATTTGATTTCCAGTGAAACGGAAGTAGCAATCACATAATATTGATTGTACTAGGCTTATTTTGGGAAGAATAATATGCATTTCCACCACTAAAAGGATTAGCTATGGTATTAGTTTTTTTTTGGGAGAAGATTTTGTATAGTTATTGGGCTAGATATTTTGGTAAGAGGAAAGTGTTTTTGTTCATGCATGAAAGAATAATTTTTATGTGTTTGATCTCTTGGAAAATAAATGTGTTTATATTTCCATGCAAGATTTAGTTAGTTTCCTTTGGAAATAAATAGATGTTTCACTTGAAACAAGAATAAGCTGTATGTTTTCTCACGGATAGATACATTGTTAAATTTGTTAAAATGGTTGAGGGAGTGGATAAATTCAATTTATGAAAAAAGTGGTTGTAATGGTGAAACTCAACAGTCAATGTTTAAATACACATGGAAGGTTCAAGAATATAGTCGATCAAGTAACCACATACAATTATAAATTTAGCTATATAATATGGTTACAAAGGGATGAGCTCGAAGACGGTTATCATGAACAAATTCTACATGTATTTCCTGCTAAGTTGTATTCATCTTTGTATATGAAGTCATGGACTTTGGTGATGTCAAAAACCATGATTTTTGGATGAGCCAAAAACATTGATGCTTGGTTTTATTTTTTTCATTAAGCGATAAGTGTTATGTGAGATACTTTGGTGTACTGATTATACTTATTTTCATTTCAAAATAAGTTGATCTATTTCCTTGCTTTCACTCACGTCCAAAGAGGTTGATGCAATTCCTTGCTTCCAATCATGAGAGATTTCATAATACATATTATTTGGGACAACAAAAATCAAGTTATTATAGAATCTAATTCTCACATCTCCGATGTAACACATTATATAAAATGAAACAAATTTGTAGTATGGATTAGAATGGATAGATAATTTATAGAAAAGTATCCTTGCCTAAGTTAAAAGAAGGGCACAATTGTTAACGAGAATTTAATAAAAGAATGACAAAAAAACTTACTAATAGAAGAATATGAAATCATTACATTGTTGTGACAGAATCCCAAAATTTACCAAAGTCATTCGATTGTTTTGACTAGATCCTAGTGTTGGCGCTTCACTACTCAGTGTAAAGCAGAAGTTTAATTGCTTAGTCCCAAGGAGAAGTTAACCAACTGCTCCACTTCTCAAGCCCTAGCCATAAATGCTAGAGTTTCCAATGTTAGAAACCTTAATGTTCTCCACCCAAATCTAAAATCATGCTCCAAGAACCTGAATATGTGAAAGAGGAATTGAATTTTAAACAGAGTAATGAATTCAGGCTTTGATGAATGGGCATGAATGGGTTTTCAATTTTTTTGGATTTGTTTATGCTACCAATGGATGAGAATGCTAATATGAGTGTGTTTTGGAAGTCCAGGAACCATGCTAATAACCATGACACCAGGACGAGTAAAGGTGAATGAGAATAGGTGTTTCATAATTCTCATTAATTGTTAATCATCGTAAGTTTTTATAAAAATATAGTATAGTAAAAAATACCCTTTATTAAAAAACTACCATATTAAATACATAGATGCAACAAAACATTAAGGTGGATGAATAAAGAAAATCTTCTCTTTCATGAAGGAGACTAACAAAGGTGGAACCCTAGGTAGTTACTCTACTACGCACTACAGTGAAGAGTGTGAATGAGCTACCACGGGGAAATGAGGAATGTGCATGAACTTATAGGCATTTGATAAATGGCCAAACATTTCATAAGCATATGCACCTTTTCCAATGTCAGGTTACAAAGATATGTACCTTTTACAAGGTATTTTTTTCAATGTATGTAAATCTAATTTTCATTAATCTACATTATACTTAGTTCATATTTGATTTAAACATTGCTTAAGCATAATATTTGGATATACAAGGAAGTTATTATTTGAAAATCCCTGAATCCATCTATAGGACATTGCGAGAATATGTCAACATCTTTCAATACCAATCATATAATTGGAATCTATAATTAAGAAAAGGATTAATGTGTGAATTTCCAATAGAGGGTCCATCATTCTTTATTTTTCTTATAATTAATAATTAAATAGAGAAGAAATTTGGAAAATTATTAGAATGTTGTTATATAATAATAGATAAAGTTGTGATTTTTAAAACTTAAATAATTAACTTTTATATTTTAAATTTTGTTTCAAAAACTTCTCTTTAATTAAAATCATACAGTTTCAATAATTCAAAATTACATTTTCATATAATTATTTACCAGAATTTAAATAAAATTAATAAAAAATATTAACACGCAATCAAAGCTAGAAATTTTATGGTACATTGATTTTCAACACACATTAATGATAAAATGACAATTTGAAAAATACGATTCTAATTACGCCTTATTTTGAAATTCCAATAAATTGTAATTACAAATGTCTGACCTTATATAGTACATATGTAAACAAACGATGCAAAGCTCACAAACACTCAATTGTCATGGTGTAAAAAATTTAAATACAATACTGAAGAGTAGCTTAACTACTATGTTAAATCACTCATTTAAGATATGACCAGTAACTCAAGGGAGTTATTCCCAATGCCATGGCTGAAGAACACTTTTGTAGGTCTAGAATTGTTTTCAATTATCTATAATCACATAAACACAAATCGTTATTTAGCTTATATATTAACTTTAATGACTATATTAACATCTATTCCCTTGTTGAATTTGGAATGTTGAATATAATGCCTATGATTGAATATGGTTGAAAATGATGCTTTTATTTCTTTCCAAGAGAAACGACTAAGGTTGGTTGAATTGTTGGTTTGTGTAGGAATTTCACAGATCTAGTGCATAGGAAGGGAATCGATTTAGCTGGAGAGTAGATGAGTATTTCACTTATGACATACTGGAAATTTTTCTCTTGTTGTAATTATCTAAAGAATTTTTTTTATTGCGGAAGAGTAATAAAATGCACACAATGTTGCAGGTTCTCCCAAGAGTTGGTGTTCCCTGGGTATATCTTGTGTTATGTGTTGTCACATTTGTCTTGTGATTTATCTTCCATTATGAATGTTACAAAGCTCAGTGTGTTTGTGATTTAAGTTTCCATGATATCAGTAGTTTATATCTCTTGGTTTTTTCCTCTAGAAAATTACAAATGAGTTCACCGAGTTTTAAGGAAATCTAAAATGGTATGAGAGCTTAGTTTTTGATTGAGGAACATGAACATATTTCATCTTCAAGAGAAAATTATGTGATTCATAGGAAGCAAGTTATCATATCGATTTAGTTGTTAGGGTTTTGAGTAGTGTGCATTGAATCTACTAGTGTGATTTGTATTTAACAATGTAATTTGGTAGTATGGCATATCTGGGTCTCATATTTGAAGACCAATTTAATGATGCATCTAACTTTCATTTGTGGAATGAAAGGATAGAAGTGGTGCTGCAGGAATAAGGGGCTTGGTATTTTGTTGATAATATCCCAACCACACCAATAGATCCTCAGTAGTTGGCTCAGCATAATGAAATGGATTCTGAGGAAAAAATTACTATCCTTGAAGGAGTCAAAGACCACATTATTCCTCACCTAATTGGGAAGAAGAAATCCAAATAAATGTGGACTATAATAATAATTCTTTATAAAGGTTCAAGTGAGGCCAGAAAGCTGGTAATGAATGAAAAGCTCAAGAGAATTAAAATGTCTAAGTTAGATTCAGTGGTTTCTTGCCTTAACAAGTTTCCCAAAGTAAGGGAAAAGTTGTCTAATGGGGGTGAGGCAGTTCAAGAAATGGAACTAGTGAATTTTGTTGTTTTGGGTTTCACCAAATCATGGGAGGCCTTCACATTTGAGATATGTGCTTGAGAAAACTTTCTAGATTGGAAAAATTTGTGGGTTTACTATTTCCAAGGGGAGGTTTGTAGATAAAATCAAGTTGCATCTCATGTTAAAAGGAAGGAAGATCAAGAAATTTTCACTTTAGGCCGGAGAGGGACCAAGTATAAGGATAAAAAGAGTAATGTTGGTGGGGAGTTGGGTTCCAAGGGAGAGAATAAGAACAAATATCACAACAACATCAAGTATTTCTCGTGCCACTAGTTTGGGCATTATACTACTAAATTCAATAAGAGAAAGAAAGGGTACAAGAAGGACCACATAGCAACCTTTGCAGAGATTTTATGTTTGATACAACCAATAAATTTACTAGAAAATGAGGGCGTGACTCAGGCAGTGAGATTAGAGAGTTGTGACATAGGTGCATGGGAGTTGGTGGCAATTCAGTTGAGCACAAGTAGGTGTGAAAGCGAAGCAAAGGAAGAGCGAGAGTTTTGGCAGATTGTAGACCTCAACATTTGAAAAGAATAAATCGAGTGAGATTCGAGCATCCACACCTAACTGCAAAGGTCCATTCACATGTGCATGTAGGAGAGAGAAAGTGTGCTTGCATGTGTGGATCAAATTGTTGGTTTGTTTGAGAATTTTGTAGATCCAATAGCCACGAAGGGAATTGATTTAGCTAAAGAGTGGACGAGTATTTTACTTCTGGTAAACTAGGAATTTTTCCCTTGTAATTCTTAGATGAAAATCCTTTGTTGCAGATTAGAATAATAGAATACACACAACGTTGCAGGTTTCCTGGAGTTGGGGTGTCCTAGGTATATCCTGTATTTTTATGTATTGATGTGTTTGTGTTCTAATTTATCTTTTCTTGTGCATGTTAGAAAACTCAGTGCATTTGTGATTTAAGTTTCTAGAACATTTGTTGTTTATATTTCTAGATTTTTACCCTTGGAAAATTACAAATAAATTTATTGGGTATTAAGAAAATATAACACTTTTAAGTTTATTTATACTAACATTATTATTGTTAATGATATTAACATTAATAATAACAATATGATCCTTACACAAATATTATTATATTAAAAATATTAAGTGTATGTGTGTGTTATAATTAATAAAATAATATTAATAATAGAACATTGTTAATCTTATTATTAATATGAGTGATAATGATGATGGTTTGTTAGTATTAATTTCCTTCCTCATTACTTATATGTATTGATAACAATATAATCTTTAACATTATTATTATTAATGTTAATACTATGACCTAAATGTTATTAATAATAGTAATATTAATAATACTACTAATATATTTAATAACTTTAACAACAACATTATAATAGTATAAAAACATTATTACATTAAATTAAAATGAATTATTACATGTTA
The DNA here is from genome assembly GCA_000404065.3 of Pinus taeda. NCBI lineage: Eukaryota > Viridiplantae > Streptophyta > Pinopsida > Pinales > Pinaceae > Pinus > Pinus taeda. Next base: position 3,506 of record APFE030703836.1, on the reverse strand, counting down.
TAATAACATGACTGGTTACATATAATAATATTATTACATTAATCATATCAATATTGTATTTATGTTATAATTAATGTATCATTGTTAATAACTTAACATTGTTAATGCTAATAATAATTGTATTATTGGTAATATTATTGTCATTATTAAATGTTATGCTTAACATCAATACTACTAACAATTCTAATGTTATGCTTAACATTAATAAAAAATTATTTTAAATACACCAACATAGATCCATCATAAGTAGGGATCTAACGTGAGCTTCGAGGAACCAAATTTGTTCACTTGCAAACACAATTTGGAGTGCAAAAAATAATGTGTAATTTTTCCTTGTTTAAATTTTATTTTTTAATGCTATAGAGATTACATTACTTAAACTTGTGATTCCAAAAAATCTTTGTTAGATTTTGACAAACAAACATATACCTAAAAAAGTGTTAAACTTTAAAATAAACATATTAGTGAATTAGTGAATTACTTATTATACAAGGAAGCATATTAGTAAATCAAGATGCTCAATATGAAGAACAAAATATTTAAGAAAAAATATTCATAAGCAAGCTTCAACATTACTTATTTCCTGTCAAGAATATAGTCAATCAAGTAAGCACATAAGGTTATCAACTAAGTTATTAGTTATGGAATATGATTCCAAAGGAATTATTTCTTATCAAGAATATAGTCAATCAAGTAAGCACATACGATTATCAACTAAGTTATTAGTTATGGAATATGATTCCAAAGGAACGGGCTCAAGTTCTTCATTTATCGCTAGCTACATTGTACGCCTCTTGATTTTGTAGTCTTGAGCTCTAGTGATGCAAAAAGCAAGTTTCTTAGATGAGTGGTGAAGGTTTATTTTTTTGATTAAGTGATAAGTGGTTAGTGAGTTTATTGGAGTACTAATTATACTTATTGTCTTATCCAAATAAGTTGATGCAATTCCTTGCTTCTAGTCATGTCCAGGTTGATGTAATTCCCTATTTCCAATTGTGGGTGATTTGCAAGCCAATTATATTTCACAACTTATTTTATGTGTAACATCAAAAATCAAATTATTCTAAAAGCTTAGGCTCTTAGGCTAACACATTATTTAAAATGAAACAAATCCATGGGACGGATTAGAATGGAGAGATAATTTCTAGAAAATCATCCTTTCTTAAGTTAAAAAAATGGCACAATTGTTAAAAAAAAAAAAAAATTAAGGATGACACAAAACCTTACCAATAGCACAATCTGAAATCATTCAATTGTTGTTACAAAATCCCAAAATTTACGAGAATTTTTTTATTGTTGTCACCATAATCATTCCATTGGTATCACTGGATCTTACCGAAAGTTCCACCACTTAGCGGAAGTTCCACCACTCTTAGTCCCAAGTAGAAGCTCTTCCCAAACCCTCACCATAAATGCTAAAGTTACCCGGTCTAAAAACCCTAATATTCTCTACCCAAATCTTACTCCAAGAAGCCAAACATCTAAAGGAAGAATTGAAGAATTGAAGTTGAAATAGATTAGTGAATTAAGGGCTTTGATGATGGGGCATAAATGGGGTATCATATTTTTTGGATTTTTTTATTCCAAGTGGGAGGAGAATGGGAATGAGAATGAGAGGGCATTTCAGTAGTCCACATTCATAACAGCTAAGCCACTTGTCATGGGGAAGTGGGGAATGTGAATGAACATCTAGGCATTTGATAAATGGCCAAGCATTTTATAAAGCCATTTGCAAAATCAAGTTTTGAAGATATGTACTTTTTATAAAGTATTTTTTTTTGAAGTAGTGGAATCTAATTTTCATCATTATAAATGTATAGTCAATTATAAAAGACACATTCAATTTTTAATTATAAATGCATTTAGATACACAAGAAAAACTATTTTTCTAAAGCCGAAGGATATTAAGAGGTATCTTTCATTCCCAATGGTATAATTAGGTTGACTAGTATGTTAAATCACTCTTTTAAGCTATGACAATTTTGCAGGTATGGAATTGGAATTGAGGTGTTGGTGGACTAAGAATCACCATACAAATAGTAATAACAATAACAGCATCACAATACTATTAAGTATTTACGTTAAAATGCTTATTAGGATCATAAAGAGATACAATGAAGGAATGAAGCTGAAGCCAGTGTCAACATGACGGATGACTTTTTCAGCGAAAGAATGAAAACCGTTTTAAAGCATAGGTACGGGGCGCAGGTGGCTAGAAATGGTGATCTTTTACTTCCTTTTTGGCTGCCTTCTTTTTGTGATGCTCGTGGAAGGCATAGCCCCCAGCTCCGACTGCAGCTGTTGCTGCAATCTCCTCCTCAATCTTGTGCCTGTGCGCGTTCTCTGGATCCTTCTTTGCTTTATGTTTCTCGTACTGCATACCCAATGAGAGAATTAGTAATCCTATAATTGTATAGGTAAACTCTATAAAGTTGATTTAGTTTATCAACTTACTAAAAATTACAGAATAAGAGATATATATATAGTACCAGTGCAAACGTTCCAGCAGCGACTGCTCCCAGTTCACCTAAATGCTCCATTCGCTTATGGTGCTTCTCCTCCTTTATCGCTTTCTCGTACGGCGTCGCTTCCGAGGTCGGCGTTCAGGTTATTGTGATGGTAGAAGTGATGGTGTTTATTCTCAGACATCCTTTCCGAAATTGATTTCAATTACAACGGTTTGAAAGGAAATTCGAAAACCACTTATATACAGATTTGAATAATTAGATCCCGATGCAATGTAAGAAAATGCAGACAATGACTTTTACCCGCTTACAATACTCAAATTGCTGAGCAGATTAGATTACATGAAGTAATGGTAGGGAATTAGTCCGGTATATATATAGCCAGAGTTGAATATTAAACACGCTATACCGTGTGGAAACAGCGTTCACGCGTGAGCGGTTTCCAAATGGCCGGTGAGCCTGCATGGTCTCTCCTTATCCAATAGAGAAGACCGACGAGGAAGGTGTGTTTGATCGGAGGTGCGCTAATTGGACATCCTTAAGCGAATGGACAACGCGTTGGTGCAGTTTCCAGAGTGGCTGCGGCGACCACATAGCCTGTGCTTATCAGAAAGTGAATGATGACGAGGAAGGTACGTTTACTTGGATGGAGCAATGCGACATTGTGAAGTAACGAATATTAATAATTAATAAATTTATTAACCTCATTCATAACCCCAAGTTAACTGAATCAGAATCAGAATAACTGGTCCATGGTACACAGAAAAGTTTTTTAGGTAAACATAGTTTAACATAGTGATTAAACCGATGGGAAAGTAAACACATGTTATTTATCAGCGTGATCATGCTTTAGAAATGCTCATGGACAAATAAAGTATGCACATTCCAATATACAAGTAGTTTATTACCTCATTGTAAAGGCCTTTAAGAAATTTATGTTACACGTTTTAATTAAAAAAATTGTTCATATTTGAAATAGTAAAAGATAAAGTATAAATTAGGGTAATAAAGTTAAATTTACATATAATTGTTTAGTACGAT
>APFE030703821.1:199442-272754 GCA_000404065.3 Pinus taeda | reverse complement strand
ATAGCGGGTCCGACTGGGGATATGGGACCAGTTTCCCAATTCAGTGTGTGTGTGTGAGAAAGATGGGTGTTTCTGTTCCAAATGGAATACTTCTATCTAATCTAATGCTATGCTATCGTATTCTAATAAAAAAAAATCGAAATTTATGCTAACCCAGGGTGTGATCTTTCTTCTATGCGATCTAAAAAGATTTCAAACAATAACTGGTAATAAAGATCATTTAGCTATCATAAGAAAGGAATTCGATAAAGATGAACTACTTCGTATAAGAAGTTAGACGAAACAGTTGTTAAAACTTATCGCATAAATGAGCTATTCATACACTAAACATAAACAAATAGTTATCATCGTACAAAAGTGCCAAATGATAACTCAGACATCCATGCTGTAATATATAAACAACTAAAAATTGAATATCACTTTAACGCATAAGCAGAAATGGTTAAGAGATAAAAGTACCATTTATAACTAGTCCTACTCATGAGCTTCAAGCGACAATTGATTTATCTCTCCTTGATTTAACATCCACTAAGAGTACAGAAGTGCAACATCAGTAGCAGATATCAAATGAAAATATCAAATAAACCCCATTCCATTCATTCACCAAAACCTCCTCTGAGGGTGAAAAAGTGCATGTTCTGAGGACAAGTTTTTGATAAATTTCTGGACCCTTCTCTAAATGCTTGAGAAGGGTTTAAATACTACTAACTGAATAACTTATTTACAGAAATTGAGGATTCGGTTTAAATGATCGTCCTCTTTCTAAGAAAAACTATTTATAAAATTAAATCTAATATCTAACTATTTCTAAATTTTCTCCTTAATGTCGCAAGCATTTAGTATTTTCCTGAGTGGAGTCGGTTGACTGTCTTCTGTCTTTGGTTGAGTTAAGCAAATAGAATCGACAAGAGCTGGCATTATCTTCTCAGTAAAATTGTTGATATACTGAGATTCATCCAATCACTATGTGGCATTACCATGTATACCTGGTAAACATCCCACTTCAACTTGGTTAACCCTTGGGCTGCTTCTTCTTTTCCTTTAGTTTTCTGATTCCAGTTTGTTTCTATCGCTGCTTTCTTGCAATTTTCGGGGCTTGCAAGTGACTGAGTAACTAGGAGCCTTCCTTTTCGAGCAAGTTTTCTTAGCGATGCGTGATTAGCGCTAAGTGCTAATTGCACATCGGAAACTACCTTTGTTTCTTGATTCGGGCTTCCCTGATGCGTTTTTCGCCTCTTGCGCCTTTTCCTCTCATTGCGTATAAAACTCAAAATTTGTAAAAAATAGTGATTCCGTGAGCTCTTGACCCTGAGCATTAAACCGTCTATTTTTTGTATTAGCATCGATCAGTACCCATTCAACCATGGCTGTATATGAAAAATCTGTGATGGATGCCTCAGAAGAGTTCTGCGGCTCTTTCTCTCCCTTAAGTGGATTAGATGTGCCTTCCGAAATGGACATTGGAGTGCTTCCTTTCCTTCTCATAGTTTACTACATACAGCCTTGTATAATGCTTCGTCCTTCTTTCCTGCAGTTTACATTTGAGGTGGAAGTAATGATAAAAAATAATGACAAGAAAATTTTAAATGCCACAGATATGCAAAACATGCCACCTTACGTGAACTAATTCTTCGAAAAACACAACACCATACTTCATTAACAACTGGCAACAACTCATTACTTCGCATTAAAATGCATGACCAACTCTTGGCTGAAAAAGTTTTCTTGAATAATGAGCCAGAACCAACTATGATGGAGAGGTCCTGCGATTTTGCTTTGCGATATCACAGATCGCTGTATCGCAAATCGCAATTTCATCGTGTTGTTATATCGCAAGGTCACAGTATCGCAATATCGCAACATCACAGATCGTAGTATCGGAGTATTGCATTTGGTTATAATCCTTATGCGTAATTCATGTGATTTTTGCGATGAGTGATATGCGATATCGCATATCACCGATTTTAGAGTTTTTCAATGTGAGTGTTTCTTTAATGTATGCAGTGCGATGAAGTTTCGCATCGCAATTTCACGTTTTTCATCATTTTAACTCATTAGAAAGTATCCTATCGTTTGTGTGATGCAATATCTCTTAAGGAATGAATTTTACTTTCTTCATTATGAAACTTAGGTTTTTTTTATATTCTTGAAGATATTTTCCTAAGTCCATGATGTTGTAAGTTTTATCTAAAAAGAAAATATAACACTAATTGATTTTTTAGATTTTTACTGAGGGTCCCCAATTATTTAGTATTAGCAATAACACTTCATAAGGAGGGGCGTTGTTGGTGGCCACAACAAGTTCATAAGCATTTGCAGAGAATTTTTACAAAATTTGGCAAGGCCCTATCTTTTTAAATTTCAGATTGTTATACTCTCCTCTAAGGAACCTTTCCTTTCGTAGATGCACCAGTACTAGATCTCCTATATCAAACTGCACTTCTTGTCACTTCGAATCTACCTTTTGATTATACCTTTGATTGTTGTTATGTAGCTTAGCTTCCACATGTTCGTGAAGTTCGTTAATCATCTTGGCGAATTCTTCCTAGTCAGCGCTCCTCCATTCCAACCAACCCAAATCTCGTAATTCGTGTACTCCTCAGGGGTGCATGCCATATAGTATTTGGAAATGGCTTCTGCCTGTGCTCCTGTTTTGAGAGTCGTTATAAGCGAACTCTGCCTGGGTGAGTATGCGATCCCACTATCGTGAATTCTCTCTAACTAGGCTACGTAGTAGATTCCCCAAACTTCGGTTTACTACTTCAGTTTTCCCGTCAATCTATGGATGATAAGTTGATCTGAAACTCAGTTTAGTGTCCAATTTCTTCCACAAAGTTTGCCAGAAATGGCATGTAACTTCACGTCCCTATCTGAAAGAATAGATTTCAGCAGGCCATGCAACCTGACAATTTCTGTAAAGAATAGATGGGCTACATGCATGGCATCGCTGGTCTTCTTGCAAGGGATAAAATGTGCCATTTTTTTAAAATGATCCACCACTACCATAATTGAATGGTACCCTTTTTTTGTTCTCAGCAAAACCAAAACAAAATCTAAGCTAAGTGAATCCCAAGGCCTCTCCGAAACAGGTAATGGTGTATACAGCCCCGTATTTTGACTGTGTCCCTTCACTAGTTGACACATTTTGCATCTAAAATCTGGAAACCGTAAAACAATTCATTCAGTAATCTTCTTTTTCAGCAGCTGAAAACTCCTTTAAGCTGAATGAGTCCAATGAAATGGTTGATTGATCTTCTTGACAGTTTCCACCATGGGTGCGCAGATACTACTAAATTCCCTTATAAATTTCCTGTAAAAGCTTGCTATCCCATGAAAACTTCGTACTTCAAATAAACTCTTTGAGGACGACTAGCTAAATATGGCTGCAACCTTTTCCGGATCCATCTTCAACTCATTTTCTAAGATCACAAACCCCAAATAAATCAATTTCTTCTTGAAAAATGTGCATTTCTTCAAATTTAACAGCAATTTATTTTTCTATAATTTTTCCAAGACACACCTAACGTGTCTGAAATGTTCCTCCCTGGTCTTACTGAAAATAAAAATGTCATCCAATTACACGATAACGAACTTCCCGATGTACTCTTTCAGCATCTCGTTCATCAAGTGCATGAACATGTTGGGTGCATTACTCAATCCGAATGGCATGACCAGCCACTCATACAGGCCCTCATTGGTCTTAAAAGAAGTCTTCCCCTCATCACCTTCCCGAATATGTATCTGATGATAACCGCTCTTCAAATAAATCTTGGAAAAGTATGTTGCTCCACTTAACTAGTCCATCATATCGTCCATGAATGGTAAAGGAAACCTATATCTAATAGTAATCTTATTGATTTCTCGGGAGTCAGTACACATTCGCCACTCTCCTCCTTTCTTGGGAGCCAAAACTATTGGTACTACACACAGACTTAGGCTTTCCCAAATCAGTCCATTGTCCAACAATTCTTGTACCTATTTTCTAATCTCTTCATTGTCTTTTGGGCTCATTCGATAAACGGCTTTGTTGGGTAAGCTGGCTCCTGGTATAAAGTCGATATGGTGGTTGATACTCCGTTTTGGAGGTAACTTATCTGGCAAATCGTCCACCACTATATCGTTGAATTCATGCAACATATCTTGGATTTCTTCTGGTAAATCCTTAATTTCAATATGAACTAACACTGCCCTTGGCCTCCGTACGATTGCAAATTTAATTTCGTCATCTCCCATCTGCGATACGAAATCTTTTCCCCCTAGCAACAAGGCTTTCGGTCCACTACTTTCCGCTGTATCTTCTTCCTTCATGGGTAGTGTATGTTTGACCCCATCTTTCACAAACTTATAACAATTTGTTTTTCCATCGTGTACTACCTTCCTGTCATACTTCCAAGGCCTTCCTAATAGTATATGGCACACATCCATCGGCATAATTTCACACGTCACTTTATCCTTATATCCGCCAATATGAAATTCAACCTCACACCGCTCATCAACAAGTAGTTGGTGCCCTTTCTGTAGCCAAGACACCCGGTATGGTGTTGGGTGTTTCAATCACTTTAGGCCCAGCTTCTCCACCATCTCTGTGGCTACTAAATTATCCATGCTCCCACTATCAATAATCATTTTACAACACAACCCCTACGACTTACACACAGTCTGGAATAGGGCTTTCTGATGTGTCGGATCAGCTGATTCTTTAGTTGGCTTCAACAAAACTTTATTTAGTACCAAGGCTTCACCTGTTTCAGTTATGTTCTCCACTTCTTGAGGTGGGGCCTCGGTTTCCTCGGGCTGAGCAACATATCCTCCTCTTGGTCCTGCTTGATCACTTTCAGGACATTCAAATGATTTGTGCCCCCATTTGTGGCACTTGTAACACTAGTAGGAAGCGCCTCTGCCTCTGCCATTACCTCTACCTCGTTGGTAAGGCCTTCCTCCCCTAGTGTTACCCTCTTTATCTGTTGACCCTGCAGCTTTCGAACTGCTACCTTCATCATTGTTGCTGGCAGTTTTGCCCCTGCCATAGGACTATCCTTTTCCTCGATCAGATCCACGTCCTCTCCTATCATTCTATCTTTTGTTTATTTTCTCCTCTGCTTTTAAAGAACTTTGATATGCTTCTTCTACAGATCTAGGAGAGAGGATATTGATCTCGTCCAGTATCTCCATCTGCAACCCATTCACGAACCTTGCGGTCTTTTCTGGGTTATCCTCAACATAACTTGCTCACAGATTCACTCTATAAAATTCCTTTGTGTACTCTTTTACAGTCATTGACCTCTGGCTTAGGTTCTGTACCTGCTATGTAGCGCAATCTGATAGTCTTTAGGTAAAAGTTTACCCTTCAATTTGGCCACCATCCTGTCCCACTTCTTAATCGTTGGTTTGTTGCATCTTCTTCGTTCCGCTTGCACATTGTCCCACCACTGTGCTGCATGCCCCTTCAACTTCGTAGCTGCAAACTTGATCCTCTTTTCATCACTGATCTCTTCACATTCGAATTACTTATCTAACTCGCTAATCCAATCCAAAAGTAATTCAGTATATAAGCTGCCATCATAATTTGACAGTTCAGGTTTCAGTTTATTGTTTGCTAACAAGACAGATTTTGACATTCTTATCTCTGGTCCTTCCTCATCGAACCCATCTATTGTAGCTATAGTCTCTGCATCACTGTCTTCGCCATCCTCTGGATCCCTGCGCCTCCCTGCTTCCACTACTGCTAGTCTAGCACTTAGGACCCTGATTTCTTCATGCAGTCCATCTTCGGTTGCTCTCTGAATACCTCTTCCTCTTTCTCTTCCTCCTACCTCCATACTTAAAAATTTTTTCCTAAGGAAAGAACTATTTTGATACCAAAAATGATGACTCACCTGATCTGGCTGAGGTGGACGATGTGTGGTAGCTGACCCACGTGATCTTCCCACGCAGTAGATGTGGGATTTCAGTGAGGGTTTAATGGGGCTTTAATGCCACCACAATTCTCGAGGCTTTGAACCTCGTGTTGGCTCTAAGGCTCCATTGGAAGTCTACTCTCGACCATTCGGTTGTTCCACTAGGTTGCTCCACTACTCCGTTCGTTGTATGAGTCTCTTCCAAGGTAATGGTAATGGCGCTTGGCCCTCCTCCGCCTGCTAGCTCCGTCGACAACTTTTCACTATAGGTAGACTCTGAATGTGTCCATGTCAATGAAGTTTTGTTTGCACTGTTTGTTGGTCTTTTTGGGAACTCTGCTATTCACCTGGTTTGGTGGTTTCACTGTCAGGTCCTCAGCCTGACCTCTCCAACGACAAACCTACTCCTTTCAAAGGTAATTTCTCTCCTCTAGTTTTATTCCTCTTCTCTGCAATTTATCCGCTCACAACCCCGCTCCTTGTGAGCAGTTGGGGTTTTATGGCCCTATGGTCATGGCTCAGATTCCTCTAGCCTTGCTGGGTTTACGGTCTCGATTTCCCCTCGACTCTGCTGTTGTTTTGGGGTTTGGATCAAACCCTCTCGTCCACTCAGGTAAGCTATGGTAACTCCTTACTCTCCTCCTGTTCTTTTCGTTTTTCTGTTTGCAAAATGGTTATACTACCTCTGACTGTCGTCTACTATTTGTGCGGTACAAGTGACTAATATGCTGGTGGTGAGGGTTTGGTTTTGGTGGCTCGTTGTCTTTCCTTTCCTCTATCTCGCCCTTCACTTGAACCAGGTAAGGTCATTCTTCTTAAATTGTATAGCTACTTATCTAGGGCTCTGTCTGTTGAGTCAATGTATGGCTATTTTATCTATGAGCTCTGTAGGAGTGTTGTGGCTTCAGGTCTTCATGGTCGTGGCTCTGTAGTTGGTTTTGAGATTGTCGTTGCCCGTAGTTGCTATGTGATTTGGTCCCTCCTTTGTTTATGTCTGTCGGGAATATCTGGTTCCCTCCTCTGTATGTGATGTTGGACTCGTGGACTATTGGAATTGTAGATTTGTATATGAAGTATATGTATGGGAACCATATGGTATTTTTGGAATGCTAATTTGACAGTTATTTACGCAACAGTTTTATACATGTATACGTATTTATAAAAGAAAGACTCAAACTATTAATTGTGAGATGATCAGTGAATGTTATGTGAGTACCTTGGCTTTATTCTGAGAATGTTGTGTTACTCTGTGTAAACACAGCCTTTATACTTTTCCTCCATTCATAGATTTCATTCTTGCACGGTCTTCACGCTTGTTCTTCATTCATAGATTTCATTTATGCAAAATACAAAAACTAAATCATAAATCATAGTCTCTGGTTACCTGAAAAGTTTCAAAGTCTTTTCTTCTTGATTATATTGTCAGAAATTTTTGCATTCTATACTATATTTCTCTTTATCTGGGCATCAACCCTCATTCATTCTAGGAAATGTATTTTTATGTTGTTGGTAGCCTCATTCAGTTGAGGAACTACCTGCAGTTACACTTTACAGTTGCATTTCCTGTTATGGTTGTTAAACTAATCTAAAACTACATTCATAACTTAAAATAAAAATTTGGCATTGTCTGTGAAATCCTTCTTGGAAAGAAAATAATAGTAAGACAAACCAAAGTAAAACTTTTTAAAATGTGCCTTAGACAGCATGTCCAACTGTCACCTCGCCATTGGATGCTCCTGCATCAGCGTTGTTGATGCAGATTAGGCTAGAGTTTTGGATGCAAAATATTTACAAGTGTGATTTGGATTTATGAAGGAATGAAATGAAATACATATTTAAACAAAAAAAATAGAGATGCAATGAAACATAACTTCAATTAACAAATAATAATTGCTTAAAACTATTTACATGCAGAAAAGAAAACATACTAGCTCGACTGATGGTAGTTTATCTATTAGAAGAGATGTGATGGCTACATGCATTCTGAACTAGGTTACAATGGGGTTCTCAAACCCCTTTATCATGAATAAATAATGGGAAATCTTAAACATCCAAAAAACTAACCCTAGGAGATGAAGTGTCAAAATCTTGTGGGCCCTATTGGGGTTAGTTGGAACATCAACTTCTTGGGGTCATAACTTTGGCATACTATCTTTGTTTGCCATGCACGATAACCCATTATAAATTTATATCCAAGAAAACAAATTTCAACTGCAAACATTTGCCTCTAGAATACGTTTCCCATTTCCCCAAAAAAAAAAATTTAGGGCCTCAAAACCACTCTAGAAGTTTAGGACCCGAAAAATGACCAAAAATAGAAACTTGTCAAAATAGGAAATTGTGTTGGAAATTAGGAAACTAAAAGGAAATAGTGTTGGGGGTACAGGTGGAATGGTCACATGGCCACCAATAGCCATATGGATCAATAATCCCCCCTTTGGAAGCAATGTTCCCTTGCATCGAGTGCCTCCATGAGATGGGGAAACTTCTATTGAACTTGGTCCCTGATGAGCCACTTTCCTTGGTGCAAGATTTGACCAGCTTTGACAACCCGATACACCTAGACCCTCTGTTGGTGAGTGTTCTTAACTTGTGTGTCCATGATTCAATCAGTTGTGGCTTATTCAATGTAGTCTTGATCCAGGTGGATGTTGGTGGCCACCCACCTATCCCATTTGGACCCCCACAACTGTCTCTTTCAGTTTTTCAGTTTCCGTAATTGTAGCACAATTTACTATTTTTAGCAGGTTTTTCGGGTCCTGAACTTCCGGAGCCGTTTTGAGGCCCTAAACGATGTTTTCTGGGAACTTTGGGGGCAACATGGGTCTATGGACTGATGTTTCCCTTTCGAAAGTGGTATTTCTCGGATAGATCTTTCTAACTAGCTATCATACGCATCAAACGGAGATCGTATGCCAAATTTACGACCCCGGGAAATTGATGTACCGATTTACCCAAAACGGGGCCCACAATTTGGTGTTTCTTCTTCTAGGGTTAGGTTTTGGAATGTGAAGGGTTTTCCATTGTTTCTAAACAATAAATAGGCCTTCGAGCCTCATTATAACACAGTTCGAAACAGTTCAGAGGCATGTAGTCACCACATCTCTTCTCAGAGATAAGCTACCATCGCCCTAGATGGTTTATTTCCATTTCTGGTTGTAAGCATATTTCGGTATTTTCCATTAATGAAATGAAGTATTATTTCCACTACATCTTTGTGTATATGGTTATCTCTGTAAATTGTTGCATTCCTGTTTAAATCCGGATCATGTATGTTTTTTCCATTGCAAGTCTCATATATCTCATTGACCATTGTTATGGAAATACTTCTTGTAGTTTAGATATAATTTGGTTCTTAGAATCATTGGATTGATTTTTGTATTGTAAGTGGAAAGTAAATCTATACATTCATTCCACTAGATCCCTCATAGTTTTGTAAAACCCCACCACCCCCGCCGCCCCCCCTCCCCCCCCCCCGGCCCCCATTTCACTAACCTTCCAGCAGCCCACCCTAGATGAGCTAAGTACCAATTCATCGTCATTTACATGTTCCATAATTTTTTTTTTCTTAGAACGAAATTGATATTTTCCATTGTTGTTGCTCCCTATAGAACATTTAACATATATGAATTAATAGACTATTTGAAACATGTTATCTAATATTCTTAATTATATTGTTAATGAAAATTCAAAAAAAAGAAAACACATATTGAACAATATTTTTTCATCCACCTGATTCATTCTTCTGCAATTTTTCTATCAATATTTCACGCTCTTTTGCACTTAGATTAGAAATAACATGATCAAAATTCTTCATTTTGTGGCTTTGCATGACACAAAATAACCAATACATATTAGTTAGACTTACATATAGTTCAAACATATTAATTTTGTAAAGAATAGAAAGAACTTGCTTTCTCTGTTTTTTTCGATGTGTTATCACTGCATTAATCAATATTTTTTCACTTGACACCTTGAACATTTTATATCAATATAAAACCTGTACCATTCAATATAGAGCCATTAAATATATTTTATACATAAACCAAATAATTTTCAGCCAAAAAGAGCTCTAGTAACTGGTCCGTTTAGGCCATTAAACACATCGAGCATTTAATTATTCAGCACTATCAGCATACATTAAAATTCTAAAGTGATTTTAAATTATGACAGTGAGATTTTCAACGATAAACACACCTCAATGACTTAATTGTGCTATTTGGCAAAGGCATTCCAATGCATTATATTACATAGGGAGCACCGATGAACATATTGGACATAATCAATCGGGTCATAATACAACAATACAGTGTATTACAAAGGGAACACTAGTACGTTATATTACATTAGTGCATTGCGAAACATATGCTGTTTTTTTAAAAATGGACAGTGCTGACAAGGTTTGGATCTAGTTCAATAAGTGATTCCCCTACTTTACATGTCAAACACCCTATATATCTAATTAAATATAAACCAATTAAATCTAAAATGCCTAAAATGAAAAACCCTATTTGTGATGTGGTAGAGGGAGTTAAACCCTAATGTGAAATTTTGTAGTGACATAAGAAAGAAGAAGAAAGGTTTAAGGTAAGTATTTTTTTTCTAAATTATTATTTAAATTAAAATAGGAACAAAGTTTGTAAAAACATTTTAATATTATAAAATGAACATTACTTTTTTTTGTTATACAAAGATATATATATATAATATATATTATATATATATATATATATATATATAATTTCTTGATCGTTGAATAAAATCTAACATAGATTTGTAAAACATTTTTAACAATAAAATCAATAGTAAAAATTAAATTTTTTGCCATGTAGGTTTTTGAGTGAATCACCATACCTTTCAAATTATGATATTTCTAGTGTTCCAAACTATTTTTCTGCTTCAATGTGCTCCCAATATGTCTATCGTGCAAATGATCTCTCTTTTGATTAAACGTTAACAGAAATTGTAAAAAATTGTATTAGTAAAATCAACAATAAAATTTAATTTTTTTAGTATGCATTGTTTTGAGTGAATCACCATACCTTTAAGGCTTTGATCTTTTGAATAGTTCTACTACAACACAATGTGCCTGGTATGAATCTCTTACAAATCACTCCCTTAAAATTTTGGAAAAATAATGAAATAATGGATAATCTTTTACTATTTAAACGACTTTGTGCAATTAGATTTTGAAAAACCAATTACCATTCATTTTTTAATTTAAAAAAAAAATTGCACTTTTTTCACTTAATTGAAACATCGGTGCGCTCGATAGTAAAGAGCACTAATGCATTTACAAATAAAGCACACTGACATTGTTGGGGTGCCAAATGTTTTCAACCCACTCACATGAGACAATTTTTTCTTATCTCTCGAAATCCTGAAATGGTGCGATTAATATTTTAGCACAACGGTTCATTTAATATTTAAATGCATCAATGCTATGATTTTTATAAGAGCCTGGAGATGGTAGAATTCATTTTTGTTTTCGAAATCTTGGATATAGGTGCGTACTGGTGCTATTTTTATTTAAATGCATCAATGCATTTTTGTACAAGAGCACCGATATGATAACATATTTTATATCTTTCAGAATGTGGGTAACAAGTGCAGGTATTATTTGAACACCTCATTGTTGTTATGATTTAAACACATCGATGTGATTTATTCTAATAAGCACACCTGTAGGGTTTAAAAACTATCTGGAATTTTATTTTCACATAAAATGGCATATTAATCTCAAATTATCCTTTAGGACGCATTCACGTGAATTATAATAGTTCATAGTATACATTTTCTTGAGAAATGGTTTGAAAACTATATTGAAATTCAAATTGTTGTTATATGGTTCTCAAAAATTATTTTCAATATTCACACAAAATTTTATTTCTGATTTTTCTCAATTGTGTGAAAAAATCTCAATAATATCAAATGGCCAACTCTTCCAGCTCGTTCCATATCGATGGTTAAATTCCTTCACAGAGTTCTTCCTTTCCATCTCCAATAAGTTCAGATTTTATTTATATTTCTATTATCTAATTGATTTTCTTTTTAATCCAGGCCAATTTGAATAAAAATGTGTCCAAATTTGCAGGATCCTGATTCAGAATCAAGTTCAAATGCAAAAAATTTTCCTCCATTTCAAAAATATCAAAAGCTCATATGAGGAGCAGCATATCACAAAAAATTGGTAGATGAATATGGACAACCTCTTCACCCTACCAATTGGAACATGACATCTTCTAGACATAACCCTAGATCAACGATGGTAATAATTATTTGATATAATGTAATTTACACAAACCAATTGCATTGTGTGCTTACTAATATCATTCATATTTTACTAATGACGTTCAATATGTTTTGGAATTAGGATTATAGTAATTATGAGAGACATACCTACCACATTTCGGTGCACCCCACTACAATGTCAACTTGTGAGAAGGCTACATTAAGGGAAAGACTCAGAGAGGAAGCATACAAAAAATGGTTGAATAAACCACCTATTCAATTCCCATTATGTCCAAATTCACCAATTAGGAATAACTAAGACAATAGTAGTTCTTCATCACAAGTTGGCAATGGAGGCAACCAAATAGAGGTTGGTATGGATGATTAGTTATGGGATACGATTGCCATGGAGGCAATGTTGTTAGATGCATTCTAGAATGATGAGCTATGAGATGATGTTCATCTCACTAATACCTTATTCGAAATCTTGAAATATGCTTCCACCACCCCTCTCTTCGGACATGTGGCAAGTGAAATTCTACTTAGCTGGGGACAACAATGTTGTTGTACAAATTGAAATAACAATTTGGCATGTCAAATGCATGTTTCTTGGGAATATTGAGGTAATTCACTTGCATGATCGATCAAGTCCCTTATGTTTTGAGAACTCTTGTCACATAATCAACATTAAAAATGACGTTGTACAATTATATTCCTCATCAACTACAGGTTATTCACATATAAGGTTCTTCTGAGTGATAATGTCTTTCCGGGTAGCTGCAAAGAGACAAATAAGTTGTTGAAAATGATGGGTGTTGAGTGCATATCATATCATGCATGTCTAAATGATTGTATTCTATATAGAGAAGAATATGCAAACAGAGAGACATGTCCGAAATGTGGGCATGACAGGTATCTTAATTCAAAAACAAAAAGTAAATCACACGGTCCCCCTCAAAAGATATTGAGGCACATGTCTATAATCCCAAGGATTCAAAGGATCTTTCATTACAAAGAATTAGCTTTGTTGTAAGGGTGACATGCTTCACAGAGAAGTGAGTCAGGAGTTATGTGAATACCAACAAATTCAATAGCCATGAAGCATATAGAGGATACATGGGTTGAAAAATTCAAGGATGAAGTACGAAGTCTATGACTCAACATATCTATGGATGGTTTCAACTCATGTTCCCTCCAAAACACCAAATATTATGTTTGGCCTATAGTAGTGATCAATAAGAATATCCCCCCCATGGTTGTCCATGAAGAATGAACATCTTATGTTAGCTCTAATTGTCCATGGTAGTAGAAAGTGAAGAATATGGATGTATACTTAGAACCATTAGTGGATGAATTGAAGGAATTATGGGAAGGATACATGTGTATGATGTGTTAACACCTATTGCAACAAAGAGGAGTTTTACATTATATGGCATATGTGCTTACATCATACATGAGTATCCAGGCTTAGGAGTTTTCTCTAGTAAATTACATTTTTATTGATTTATTTATATGTGTAACATATTGTTTCACATATTAATTTAATTAGTTGCAATTGTTCTAATCTTCAAGGTTAGTAATGTGTCAGCCTATACACAATCATTTCACAGGTCTTGTAACTAAAGGGTACCATGGATGTCAATTTTGTGGACCTTCTTTGAAGGCTAGGTGCTCAAATCACCTACGAAAGACAGTGTACTACCTCTCCAGGGTATTCCTCCTAGAAGAACACCCTCATAGAAGTGAAACATCCACTTTCATTGGTAAACCAGAGAGAAACCAAAGGCATTCAATAACGACACCAACTGAATGACTTAGAGCTTATGAGAGAGAGAAAGAGAAGGAGCTTGTAGAAACATGTGATTCAAATGAGGAGCTTATGTTCAATGATCCATAATTCTTTGACACCTATGTTGAGAAATTTCCCATTGGGATGAAAAGGAAATCTATCTTTTATGAGCTCGCATATTGGGAGCATCTTAAGATTGTCCACTTATTAGATCCCATGCATATATTGAAAAATGTTTCATGTTCTTTATGGAGGCACATATCATTGAAATAAAATGACACATTCACTATTATGAGAGTTCTTATTTCTCCAAAAACTAAAACGAAACATGAGCTAATACAATAAACTAGAGCATAGGCTGGTCCCTCTTGGTCTTTCAATGAAAGTGATGCTCCATGGATTTTAAAGAAAGATGACCTTTCTTTGGAAAAGAAAGTTATAATGAGTGTGAGGGTGCCTTCTTTTTATGTGTCTTTACTACGACACTACTTCACTATGGAAGACCTTTTTTGGGGGTTGAAATCACATGACCATTTGAACCTTATAAGAGTACGCATGTCAAAAACATGATTTTATTACTTTTTTTTAGTTTTTATGCAATGTGATATACTATAATTCAATTTTGTACAATGTAATATTTACAATAAAGTGTCATTATCCTCTGCTTAAGTGTGGGTGTGTGAATCATGTCTTCCCCAAAGACCTACGACATGCCATATCCAAATTAGATACATTTGTATGTTGGATCACATCAAAGGAGATTTATATGGCTATCATTCCATGGTGGCGTCAAGAGATGGCTGAGGTTGTCAGTATGTTTGAGAAGGAGTTTTTGAAGAGTTTCATGGACTTGTAGGTTCATCTTCTAATTCACCTGGTAGATGAGGTTGAATTAGTTGGTGTGGTTTCTTGTCATTGGGTGTTCTTCTTAGAGATGTACATGAAGAAATTGAAAGGTTTTGTTCTAAAAAGGGAAAAACATGAGGGGTCTTTGGCAGAGGGGTATTTATTGTATCAGTGTGTCTATTATGTTAGTGAGTACCTCAAGTAGGTTGACAACAGACTAGGTGTAGAAATTCTGGGATGACGAAAGGGATGAAGACAAAAGAGAAGGGGAGTTTCTTGAAATGAATGGAAAGAGATGCATGATAAAGAGTAAGTGGCTTATCATTTGTGAAATTTTTACACATTAACTATTCACACTAAACTTCATATTAATGCATATTTTTATCTCATATCTACTCTATATGTTGGTTCGATTTCATCATTGAATTCATGAATTAAATCCATCAAGAAATTCATTCTTTACATTATGGAAGCGACACAACCGTGGGTCGCATTTTATGAGCAGAAGAGGAGGAAATGGGGTAGTGGTAGGAAATAATTCAAATGATTGAATGGTAGAAGCATGCCTTATACTAATCACTTAAAAGAAAATATGTCGATGACATGACCTAACTATTGGATTGTTGATCAAGTGAGAGAGAAATATGGTGATTCTGGTCATTACTCACTTGATCAAGAGGATGAACTAAACATGGGGATTGGGTGCAACAACTCAGTAATTATAATATGTTTATGTGAATTTTGAAATTCATACCATACCTTTGAATTGCAACATATATATGACATTGTGATTTTTTAAATTTTTTATAGGTGCATTTGTTCCCATCTATGCTGACATATGGACACCATTTTCACATGGAGAATGATGATGATGGATGCATGTCATAAGACTGTGAAGTGGAAGTTGAGTTGGACCAGTCTGGTCATGCTAGCCACCAAGATAAAAACCTAATGTAGGGGATTTTATGTTACATTGGAAATATACAAGAGATCATTCAAGTGGATTTCTCTTCATTCCAATGTGTTATTTTTAGGTGCAAGTGGTGGGACACCTTTGATCAGAATAATGTAAAGGGAGATCGTGATAGTGAGCTAATACCTATCAACTCTAGAAATATGTGTCATGAAGGAAGGGAGCCTTATGTCTTCCCAAAACACTGCAACCAGGTGCTTTTTTACCCAGATGTTTTGGATAGGGATTGGTGGTTCATATTAAGACATGACCCTAGGTCAAAACATATTTTTGAGAAAAATAGTGTTATCATGCCAAGCAAGGAATACAATCAAGGTGGTGACAACAAAGAGTGATATGTACTTGTGTTATTTCGTCATTTATACTATTGTTGTTATTTCTTTATTTTGCTAGTACTTTATTTTTTTATTCGTCTTATTGGAATTTTATATAACTGTCAACATTCGCAAACATTTTTACACATTTTTTTATAGTGGAAATATTTTTACACTTGAAACTAAGTATTTCCAATTGTGAACAATATCTATGATAATAAGGATTCAAGGTCACAATCCTTCTCAAATAGTAAAATCAGAAGAATATAACCAAAATGAGAAAATAGTGAGTTTAGAAACAACATTGAAGATTTATCCTCAATTTAGATACTTATTGGTTTATTAATCATTTCACATGTTATTCTTCTAATTCGGTTCAAAATCAATATAAATCATGTATTGACAAGTCTATGATGACTTTAATAATGAAAAAATTATGTATTAATATGTAAGATTAAATTTTTGACATGAGAGGTAAAGTCATTGTTACAATATTTAAATTACAATTCTTGCAACATTATGTAAACTAAAAGGAGGTCTCATGCAAGTATAAAATGTTGATTACATATTTTTATGGACCATAAGAGAAACAAATGGGCTTATATGGATGAATGAGAAGTTTTAATTTTTTTCTTCATGGATAATGGAACAATTTTGACTTTTTTTTCAATGGTAATTATAAATAGAAATTCAATTAATAGATATTTTATGGCTAAGAATTAAATGATAAATAATGTGATGGTGATTAAGACGCATTTGTTTGACTTTCTAATAGACTTGGTGATGCATTTTTCTCTCCTATTTAGATGATGTAAAATAAATATCTATTTTGTGTATATATAAGTAAATTATTTGAGGTAGACATTTCTTTATCATTGTGAACATGATGTAATATTAGCTAGGAGAAATGTGAAAACATGAATTTTAGTGACTATCTCGTGATAAGGATGTGGAAAATATAACGTTTCTTGAGTTGTTCATTAAGAAATAATCAAATATATTATTTTAAAAAGTTTAAATAGAATATAGTATGATTTGTGCATTATTTAACTCATATTTATTATTAAAAATAGTTAAATTTAGGCTCGTACAATAGAAAATAAAGAACCAAAATAGCACCAAAATGTTATAACTTTATTACTAGAAGAAAGTTCACTTGCCTATTTAAGGGAGAACTTCCAATAGAGAGAATAACCAACTACAAATAACTTCACAAACCTGTGTACAATTCTTGATCCTCATCTTTAGAGAGAGAAATTTTACAACAATCACTCTGATGACGATGAATTTTGTGATGATTGTGATCATGAATGTCCAGGTGCATCAACTGATCCTTTGGTTTCTCTTGAAGATTTTACTTTAGATCCAAAATCTAATTCGGTTGAAGAAGTTGTGCTTATCGAAACTTCCTCTTCATCTTACTATCCCTTGTGCTCTACCATTTTCAATGCATCTACTTGCAACAAAGATACTCCATGCTCTTCAAGTCCTTCACCCAATGATTTAACATCTCAACTAGCACAAGGTGGTGAGATTATCCATGATGCAAATGAAAACAATCAAATCATTGAATACCCTTCCCATCCCTCATCATCTCTTCTCATGCATGAAGAAAACTCTAGAAATAATCTTGCTAATGAAATTTATCTGATTCATTTGTCATTGAATTTGCGATCAAAATAATCTTTTGACTTGAGTAATCTAGTTGTTGAAGTTGAAAAATCTAGAAAAATCAATAACAAGGATAGCTTCCATCTAGTGAGCATTGGCTTTATTGAAACCAGTGGTAGCAATTATCCTCAAACCATGCATGATCTGGTTCAATCTTCAAAATGCGATTTTACAATCTTGGAAAGTTTTTGGACCTACGAGGGAGTTGAGGAACTTCAACTTCCATTGATGGTTATGTAAGGATCTCACGACTTTGGGAGGCCCCCCGAACTAAGTCAGATCAAGTTTCTCCTGCACAATCCTTCTCTTTTCATGGTTTCACTCAATGAAAATTTCTTCTTGAAAGATGTTTGGTATCTTGAATGTGATCTTCCAAATTTCCATTATTTTACTTCTGACCAGATTCATGAATATTTTTTAGTTCATTCATATTCATGCAAATCTCTCCTAGTAAACTCATGTTTGGAATGTGTATCTCTCATAGAGTCATGGAATTGTGAAGTTGATCATTCTAAAGACCATGTTTGGCTAAATGAATCACTCATGATGAGAAACTCCTGGATAATCTTGTGAATATCATATTGTGAATATTGTTCTTGATCGCACTTGAAATCCTCTTGAGTGTGAATAAATGCATGAGTTATTGCGTGAATCAAATTCTTCTTCATTCACTACATTTGACTAGTTTCATACATTTGTTGTACTAGAATTACTTTAATCTTCTTTTGATGATTACGATGCTTGTGTAGTGTGTTACCAATTACAAATAAATAGTTTCTCACATTCATCATGTGAGGAATATGATCCTATTATTCAGAGAATTTGTGAATATGTTCAAATTAATCTATCTTCATTTATTACAACATGGAATATGATGCATTAATCAACACATATGATCATTATTATTTACTTGATGACTGTCATTGATTTGATCATTTTCCCACCAGTATATCCCACAATATTTGTTTACATCCTTTGATCTTCATCGTTCAACATCTCACTATTCATATTTTTTTCGAGGGACTTCAACCTTTGCTGATGGATATGTCAGGTCCTCACTATTTCGACATGTCTGTTGAATATGATTAAATCTATTTTCTCTCACAAGATTTCTATCGTAATCCCGTGCCTATAATTGAGAATTTATATTTTCAAATATTTTGGGGTTTTCAGGAGGATTATCATGAATTATACAATATAATCATTGAATGGTTGCAATGGTCTTACCAAGCAAGATCTGTCGCAAATAAAAAAATTTGATCTTTCATCAAACTTGCTAAGGAGTTCGATGAAAATGGAGACAGATTGACAGGAACCTTTAGATGTTTGTTGAATGATGGTTCTCACAAAAAAGGTAAGAACAAAAACGGTTTAGACATGGTGGCTACGACCTATCTTTTTGTTGACAATAAAGACCTTCAAATTTTTGTGCAAGCTATTCAAGTTCTTATCTTTTCTATGCACATCATTTTATCTTTTTTTTAATCTATCACATATTTGTGATTGCAGGTCGGGAACAATTACAGTGGATACATTAAAAATTCCATTACACATGAACCCGACCTTCTAGATGGTTAGGTTAGGAGTAGGTCTAGTTCCATTTTGTTTACCTACACATCCATCATGCATTCGTTTCCTATAGTTTGTATTGTTCTTTATAGCTTTTGTTTCACATCATTTTGTGCTTTATCCATTTTATGTCTTGTCTTCTTGTTTTGTTTCCTTGTTGTGTGTTGTCTTTCCTTGTGTTTTGTGAGACTATGTATGGAAATTCTCTATTGTCTCAAAGGGAATGTGGAAAAATAGAAAAGAACTTTGTAACAACGCAAAATTTGGCTAACTCTTTGTCCTTCTTCTCTGTCTTGGTTACATCTTTTGGTTGATGATGTTTCGACGGAAAATGTTATCTTTTCATTAAAAAATCCTTACTTTGAACCCTAATCTTCATGTTTGTTATAGAAACCTCATGCCCACACTAAGTTCTTTATGTTTTGGTGTTTTCAGGATGATCAGTAAAGTAGAGAAGGAAAAGGAGAAAACCTAAACGAGAAAACCAATATCAAAGGTCTTATATATCCTTATATGAAGGGACAACCTTTCCTAGTCTCAATAAGTCTAGATCTCTCTTCCACCCATGAAATAAATAAATCCTATATAAATAAATAAATAAATAGAGGAGAAATAATAGAAAGGCTTCTTACATAGATAGGTGAATCAAGTAACTCTGCTAGGGTACTGTCGAGGATCGATGGTAGAAGTTAAATTTTTTTGTTCCTAAAGTGACTCTGCTAGGGTACTGTCTAGGCCTACTAGTAGCAGAGTAACACCAAATATGAAGAACTATACTCTGAAAATCTAAAGCTTGTGAACTTCATTACCCTATCCTAAATCAAAACATTGTATGATTATTAGTCTTATTTTTTTGTTTAACTGAGTAAAGGAATGAAGGGGACTATCTTTATGCATGGATTAAGTGGGGAAACCATGGTAATCTAAAAAATTTATCTATACTTCCTGAAGAACTAGACCCTGCACGAATGAATTGACCAAGACAGAGAAGCTGGAATTATACCAGTGTGTCACCAAGTGTTTTCACTGCTACAACACCATACAAAATTTTGGCTTACGCTCAATTTTAGAGCCTTCCTTGGTCTCACACATTGTCGTTGCAAAATTTGAAACTCAATCCATGTGTTTTCTTGAGGATTTTTTGTCCCCTTTGCAAGATAGGAAAAATGTCATATTTTCGCATGTTAGCTGTCACATCATGTATGTAAGCCTGTTATGGTGGTTTCAAGAGATAATATTTGTGTGAATGAGTTGGTCTAACCATGTAAACATTAGCCGCACTCATTCCCAATTTTTTAAGCATGCAAAAGTGTCATCACGGTCTTCATAAAGTGTACCTTTAGTTTAGCACTTGTTGTAAATTCATCACATTCAGGGAAACATGTTGTTTATGTGTTCCAGATGATCTATGTTGTTGTGTCATCAAATTGTCTCAAGTGTGTGAACAAAGTCAAGTCATATCAATGATTCAGAACATTATCTTTGGCCCAACACAACCAAATTTCAAAAAAAAAATCTTGGTAACATATCTTAATCCAACCCTCTTGAACTGTGTATTGCATAGTCTTAGCCCTCAAGCAGTGACCTTACCCTTTGGAACCATGCAATGCATAGCCTCTACCTCCTAGAACTACACTTTTCTCAACCTAAGTTCTCAGGCCCAGAAATGTGCATTTCACAACCCCAGTGGTCAAGCCAAGGACTGTGTATTGCTCAACCTCAGTGCTTAAGCCAAAAACTATGCATTTCTCAACCTCTGTGCTTAAGCCCAAAACTACACATTTCACAACCTCATCCCTTATGCCCAAAAATGCACAATCATGCCTTCTAGCTAGGCCTGAACTGCACATTGTGCAATATCTAGCCTCAAGCTCATCCTTGAGCTCCTGAATTGTGCAAATGCGCAATGGCCTAGTCTCCCTTATCTTCTGAGATTGCATGATGTGCTCTCTCGTTGCTCATCCCCTTAACCTGTCACACTGATCTCCAAAATTGCACAATTTTCTCCCTCTTCCCAGCCTGAATTGTGCACTACATAGTCTCAAGGCTCAAGGCCCTCCGTGACTGTTTGAGTTGCAAAACTACATAGTCACTAAGCCTTTTTCCCAGCCTTCCATCCCGTTCTGGATCAGTTAGTGGATTAGTATGCACAATATTATAATATGAGTTTTTAGACTAATGTCGTCTCTTCATGAGTGAATTACAAAAACAAATACCTTATTATGCCATGGTGAGATGATGAAGAAGGAGGTGAAGGAGTGCAACATGCTAAAATATATTCTTCTAGCTGAGTACACAAGATGATCAACTAGGAGAAAGCGAAGGGACACTAGTTTTCGATCACCATTCAATATTCAATATCATTGAAGATCCATTATCACCAAGCCATGTGCAGTTTAAAAGAAAGAATTCTCAAGCAGACTGATAGCACACAATAGAAGCAATGGCATGAGGCTGCGACATCATTGAGAAGTCTAAGTTAGCAATGTCATGTCATGCCATGTTATGAGTTGTTACATGCCACACCATTGTGGTCAATGATGTAAATTATGTTTTGAAAATGTATTTTAAAGTGGAACTCCAAAAGACATTTATGGAGTAAGAAGATTCATGTAAATTTGAAAAGTAATAGGATGTCAAATAGTCATGAGGCTAGATGAAGAGTCACGAGGAAGGTGAAGCATCACTTCCGTATTGTTATATATACATCCTCATTGTAAGAGCAAAGAACTTTTCACCTTGTCTCCTCCCATAAGGCATTAGAGAGATAAGCTAGTTCTTTTGTGGAGCAAGGAGTTGATCCAACAATCTACTATTGGAGCTATTGATGTTCATTGTATACATGTGTCTTGGAAATTTCACTTAATATTAGAAGCCTTCAAGACTAGCACATTCTTAATGCATGGATTATGAGTATTTGTAAGACTATTCTACGGATGTTTTTATTTCATGTTTGCTTTCATTTGTGCTAAAGTATTTAAAATATTTAAGTTATTTTAGGACTGAACTTATTAAGAATGTACTTTAATGGTTGCTAATATTGTCCCATACTTGTGGACTATTCCACGGGATACTAGACCAGTATTTCTCATCGATTGGATGTAATGACCGTCACATATTTTGTATACTAATCCACTAGATGTTAGACGGATCCATATTGATTGCATCTATATCTTCTAGGGTAGTACTATTACCTCTATCTTAGAAGCTCAATTTATTCTTTCCCTCCATAGTAGAATAAATTTGACACACATACAGTTGAACACTCACTAGACACAACCCCTTGCTTTTCGAAGGCACAATTGCATTCCTTTCTCGGTGAAAGTTAGAGTGCAGGAAAATCTATAAGAGTACATTGCAATGAGGTCGATATTCCAGATGGGGCTTCTAATCCAAATGTTTTCAGGTATAATTGGGACTTCATATCGGGGATACCCCTTGGTTGACGGATTTCCAGCATTGTCAACAACGTATTTGAATAAATTTTATCATAATTTATTAAGACAATAAAATGAAATTAGATTAATTTAAAGAAAAGAATAACATTACGTCTATCATTTGTAGGCTCATTCTATGTGAAGAGGATGTTGGGACACTCTCTTCAATCAATACCCATACATGGAAATGAAAACAAGATAATTTTTTTGTCATCATCACTAGCCAGTAGCCAGTGCTTGGGAAGAAATCCTATCTCGATACTCTGGCAGGCCCCTCTCGAGTATCATCTGGTCCCTCATGTGCATCCCCACCTTAGTCATCAGCCTAGGAGGGTGACAGTGAAATGTAGGCCTCATATTTGGAAATCTCTCAATAAATAAATAACAAATCTCTGAAACGAAATGGAAGCTCGTCCTCCCATGTATCATTGCGCGACATCTATCTAAAGGCATACAAAACTGCATCAAAAAATGGAAAACCATCTGATACACTGTGGTGCCTGAATAAAAGAATGAACATAATACAAAAGAGAGCAACTAAATCACTTCCCATCACTATTAAAGTGTGTATGGTGGTCACTAATAGTGAGAGGCACCTAACCTCCTATGAAACAAAAGAAGAAATCTGTAGATGTCCACCACACACCTAATCATATGCTAGACGAACTCCTTGGGGGACATTAGGGAACTGGGAAAATCATCCCCTCTCCTAGATAGGCTAGTGATAAAATATATGTCCTCCTCAGAGGGCCCATACCACGCCTCAGGATCGACACAGAAACTCTGCTGCTAGACACTCCACTGGTGGATAAGATGTGCCAACAAGATAAAGTGAACCTTCAGGGATGTAACCTCCTCATAGTACTTGAGGAGGCCTACATTCCTGAAGCGTTCCTGGGTTACTGTGCTAATAGTGTGAGGGTATAAATCCATATCCCTCTCTCAGGCCTCCCATGGTCGGACCACATTGTATTGGTCCACCATTTGCTCCTGTTGCTGCTCACTCTATTGATGTATTTGCTACATTATTGACATATAAAATAAATTAGCCTTGTAAATAAAACATATTTTCTTTTATTAAATAAAAAATGTATTTATAAATATGGAAACATAACTTTCAATTAAAAAAAAAAAAAATCCCCGGTGCCCTTAAAAAGCAATAATGCACCAACTTTGTTGTGGTATCAAACATAACTGCATTAGATACAATGCATACATACATATGAAGCACTGATTTTGGTTCACATATTTAAATTTTCATCATGATGCATCTCAAACTTATGCACCGGTGCAGATGTATGACTTTTTCACACCGTTGTGGAACATTTAGGTTATCGAATGCATCGAGCTATATTTTTTAATATAAATGCATCGGAATAACCTAAAAATGTATTCACTAACATATAATTTATAGATTTTCCTGGTGTATTTTCATATATGAAACACATCAAAAAAATAATGGCGTGTTAGGTTCACACATTGGATGATGGTGCACCTTGTAAATTTATAGGTTGCATCACTATTGGTGTGAGCCAAAATTGTTGAGCACACCGTGCAAGCTTTTTTTTTTCAAAACTAGTGGATGTTTTGATCTATTTTTCAATTCTAATCTGCTAAAAAAATGAATTACAGAGAAACATAGAAATTACATAGACATTTTCTCATTGGGGAGGCATTGTTGACACGTAATTGAGAAAAACAAATTTCACCACCGTTTGAGAAAATTGGAAAGCCATGCACTTAACACAGTACGGAGGGATGGCCAGTAAGAGAAGAATAGATGTCAAGGTGCTTGCATGAGGTATGAATGGAATCGGTGATTCATATCTCTATAGGACTGTAAATGGTAAAAATGGAATTTATGGTTGTGAATTTTTATTTATTTAACCCTTTGTCGGTGCGTTATTATAATCACATTAGTGCTTCATATATCTAAGAGCTCCACTTTTTATGAAAAACTTTAAAAACCTTTAGTGGTTCTTTTTCCAAGATGCACCGGGGCATTCAAATACATGTACCATACCTGTGTTTTGTGGGACTACAACACCACATTTAAAAAAAAATTAAGAACCACCTAGCAGTGCTCTTTAGAAGATGCACTAGGGAGTTTTAATACATGAACAACACCAGTGCTTCAATGGAATATAGAAGCACATTTTTTTGAAAATTAAAAACTATAGTGGTACTCCTTCTAAGTAAGCACCAGGGTGTCTTACTACAAGAAGGGAATTGGTGTTGTAGGTGTATATAACACCGACAATTTTAAAAATTTAATCTTTTTCCAATGCTATCAATTATTCAAGCAACGGTGTGTGGTACACTATGCATGCATTAGGTCATCATTATAGTATAGAATAGTACTCAGAAAAAATTATTTTTCCAACTAATATTTTTGTAAATTTAACCCTTTTGTGGTGCTATCGAGTAGTATACACACTGGTGCTCTTTTTTATTTAGCACAACAATTTTTTTTAAAATAAATCTACCATGGTGCACCATGTTCTATTCAAAATCGATTCTTAAATGGATAGTAAAGCATTAGTGCACTTGTATATTATATATGGACCGTAAAAAAACATATGCTAAAACATCTGTTGGTCCACCTCCACTAGTGATCTCTGGTACAAACACATTTTTGGGCTATTTTTATAAGGGCTTTCGCAAAAACCTCTGCTAGAAGGTATTTTCCCTATACTGTGAATATGGAACATTAGTGTAGACCCAAAGTCGTAAGGAACCATTTATCTAATTTCTTATGATTAGAGTTATCATAACCTCATTCTTTTAATAACAAGAGAACCATGCACCATTCATGAAATCAATACAACATTTAATTTAATATTCTAAACATAAAATTCATGGCACATGATACATATGAAGACAATTATCTTGAATTGAAATTGGGAAACTAAGTCTAGGACAATGACTCTCCACCCAACCATAGATAAGATATAGCTAGTCCTCACTTGCAACTATGACCCCCAAGCTAGATTCAAGAGGTTTAGGGGACTTTTTATCAAGAGATTAAACTCCAACCATTGGTTGAAACAAGGATTGCAGAGGTTCCCCCACCTCCACCCACAAACTATTTAAGCTATCAACAATAGCACAAGGAGTCTAGAGGCATGTTACCTCCACCATTCAGTTATTCAACAAGAAATATAATTTAGGGAATCCATAGATACAAATATCCACCCTTCAAGGTTACAGCATAGTGGTTCCAATCATCTTGGGGACTCCATAATCCACTATAAAAACAACCACAACTAGAATGGATTTCAGAAATCTTCCTTTCAGGAATCCAAGGAACAATCTTCCACCCCAACCATCAAGGAACTCCAGATAAAACCATCTCCACCCTATAGCTAATAGGGAATCAAGATGCCGTTGTTCCTCACCTAAGAGATATTTCTTCATGCCATCTTTCCAATTAAAAATTGATTTCTCTTTTGCATCTATGTGCTCATCCCTTCCTTCATGATCCCTTCTTTCACTTGCTTATTCACTCGTTATGCTTCCTGCTTTTTCCATCCATCACCTGACTCCATAATCAAATTCTCTCTCTATTACTAAGCTTTTCGAATTATATTTTCCTCCTATCCCCTGGATATTCCTTCATAAAGTTAGCTCTATCTATCGAAAGCTTTCCAACTTATTAAATGGTGCCATCTACCTATATCTACCTAATTGTTTTTGTGTTGGTTAATTTGTTATAGTGGGTGGCCACCTACCTTACAAGCTAGCAATTTTCCCATTTTTCCTTTTTTAATTATTGTCCCTGTTTCCTTGTCCATCACTACAAGGGAAAACATTTTTTTCCTCTATTTCCAAGTGATAAGAAAATACAAATTATCCCTTTCCACAACTATTACTTTCCATGAACTAGCACATATTCCTATTATGAGGATAAATTTAAAATATCCCCAACAAGTAACCCCCTTAGTGCTAGAATCTATGTCCCTTTGACTCAACCCATTTGTTTTATCAAATATTTACATTGTATATATTGGTGGAAAATAACTAGGGTTTTCATAAAACCCTCCCCCTTGGCGGAACACCATCCTCGGTGTTCAATGACCATATACTACAATAATAAATTGTTTAAAAGACCATTCACAACTGTCATGGAACTTTATATGTATATCTCATTTCAATTCTTAGAATCCATCTTGTATGTACCATGACTTACCCAACCACTTGGTAAACATAAATTTATAAATTCAACCATCGTCCAATGGCCCTCTCTACAGTATTTTGATGCTTTATTTGTATTTAATCCAACTTGATTCTTTTTGTTTCCTTGGAGTGATGCCTACCTCTAATGTCCAATGTCGATATCCTTGCAAAGCTTGTTCCTTCAGTGATAGTTCCCAACTCATTATTTCTAGGCTTACCCCTAATGTTCTTTCGATTCCAATATCCTACGTTCATGACCAAAAACCAAATTTTTTTCTGACCTTCCCTTCTCTACTTCCCAGTCCCTCTAGAAATCTGGCCATCCCCCTTCGATGTAGTCACTCATCTTCCAAGTTCAGGCATCTCCTTGTTTTCTTCCTAGTCCCATGGGTGATCCATTCTCGGCAAGGCATCGTCACATCAGAGGGGTCTAAAGAAAAAGGCATATCCCTACCTCCAAACTATCATATTAGTCATAGCATGCTTTATGGAAATAAATTAGCACAATTGGGTGTTAATGTCCCACAATGGCCCAGTCCTTGAAATATTTTACCAGCATACTGGTGCATGATTTAACTATTTTTTTGCTACTTCTATCAATATTGTAACCAACTCCAACCACCAAAATAGGGAAATTTCCATGCTTTCCTACATCATATCACATAATTTCCATTAGATGTCTTGTAAATGAATTATAATGAAATTAAATCATACCTCATTGGTAACTTATCCATGAGTTGAACTTGAAATTTATTTTTGATTCCTATCACAACAAAACTAGGTTAGATCGTAAACCAACTGATTAGCCTCAATATTGTAGCAAGGATGTTGCAACTCCTAGGTCTACCAAATTTTTCTTTATCAACCCAAGGTTTCCTACAAAATTGGAGGTGACAATGATACATACACAACATATGCATCATTCTACTCATGTCACTTCTCAATTGGGGTGCTTGATCATTAGGGTTCTAGACCAGTCCTCTATTGACTAAAAGGAGTCTGACTATTGACATTGAATGTATAGCTAGTTCTAATGTAGGAAATTAAATTCTTTTCAATTCAGGAAAAGAAAGCTACCAAATGGTAAATTCTATGTAATGCCATAAATCATCTAGCTATGGAATGACACAAATCACTTTGTAGAAAGGAAACTATGCTAAACTTGCAATTGATCATCTAACTATTAGGACTGCTTGGAAATGGAAAGTTACTCTATCATCTCATAATTCACACATGCATGAATTAACTATCTCATTTACATCTACAAAGAAGAAGACTATTTAAGTGCTAACTTCAGAAATATAAATGCCAATGTTATCTATTCTTGTAGGAGTTAAAGGAATCGTAACGATGGTCTAGGTGGCATTCATGGGCATGGAATTGAAGTTGAGGGGATAACCTACTCCTATACTAGTTTATCCTATCATTTCTGGTCAAAACAAGGTCAAAATAGGCTTATACAAGAAACTGCTTCAGGATGTACTAATTTACTACAAGAAGAGAGCTGAAGGGTTTTGGAGTGAAAGAATGGTGAGATGCAGTATTGTAGGGGTGTATGATAGCTGTAGAAGGTGTAGTGAAGGTGCATATTTCCCAAGGTTAATCCTAACACTCCAAGGAGGTTGGATTTGCCTAAGGTAGTTGCTCACAGTGTCTGGAAAATAGAGGTGCAGACTGTTAGAGTAGGTTAATTTATTAAGTTGAAAGCCTTTGAAATACCATTTTGTTGTCTTGGAGGGGGTCAAATTCATAAATGTTATCACTATCATAAATTTGACCTATTGTTGGCTTGTGGGGGCCTAACCCAGGTTCAACGTTAGTTAGACAAACAAATCCCTACACTGTTGGCCCTTTCAACATCAGCCTGCAAAGTGCAAACTGTAGTCTCACCCGAAGCAGTATGGGGGGGTGCTGGAACCAAGTTTCCGCACCCTTGAGATGGTTGTGATGTCGGTTTATTCAAACTATACCTACCCTCATGTAGGTTTCTTCGCACTCTATTATACCCTTCATTACCTTCGCAAAACATTACACTCAGCTTCCGTGCAGCCCTACCCAGGGGCTGAAGTCCTTTCGTGCTGCTAGTGTAGTGAAATACACTATTTCCCAACCTAGGTTAAGTATCTTACTTACAGATCTTAGTTATCTTCGCATAAACAAAATCTCTTACTTGTGTTCACTTAACCAATATATTTATACACATTCACACATCATATAGGAATTAGGAGTGAAATTCATACCTAATATAACATATGCGTAAACAGGAAATAAATACACAGAATGATAGAAAACTTCTCTTTATTAATGATTCTCAATGATTACAGACTCGACTCAACCTATGCACTCAGCTGCAGGGATCTGCACACTTAGTTGTGGACTACTAGGCCTCTGGCACTCAGCTGTAGAGCCTCTACCTATGCTACGATCCAAAAATTAGACTTAGAGTTTAGAGTTATCTCGCATACATCTTCATTTCTTAGACATTGTGTCTCTATCTACTTAGAGCTTCGCTCTATTTATACAATCCCATGGTCCATGGAACATGGGTAGATCTTTTACAACCGATATTACATTATCAAAGTAATGGTAGACAACCCTATGACTCTTTAACAGCTACACGCTCTGTGCCCACGAAATGTGGAGTTTTTACATTTTTATTACAAAATTGGACCAAAATCTGGGCTCTAAGCCCCAAAACTACCCTTGGGGGATCCCGTGCCCAACATGCCCCCAACATAAACATCGTGACTCACACTCGAGTCACTCTACAAGTGTAGAAATCTTAGCGCAAAGACCTCCCAGCTCTATTTGGATCGCTGCAACTTCGACAGTGCACTGAGCGGCTGCCTACTAGACTTCCTCCTTGCGCTATTCGGTGATCGTTGTTATTTAACTGCTACCCTAAATCCTTTCCTAAGTTGCTTGCAATTGCATGACCTTTGCTTGAATGGAGGTTGTAATTATAGATACCTCATTCACCCATGGCTATAGGCGTGCTTTTAAGATTGCTGCTTTGTGTCGAGCGACATCCACTTATTCCTTGAGCGCCTTTGCCTGCTGCATCCATGCAAGCCTTTGTGTAAGGGAAACCATCTGTGTGGTCCCTTTTACCTCATCATGTTTATGTTGTAGCTCGCGTGCCTCTATCTCTAGGCGTTCCACATTCGGGTCCCCCTTAAGGGTAGTTAAGACCTCAAATGTCTATTCAAACATCTTCATGCAGTCTATCACTGCACTGTCAACCACCACGATCGCTGTGATGACTGCGGTGGTACGCTATTCCTTAACCTTCAGTAGGGTTGAAGGCTAAGCCTTCAACTGTAGTTCTGCGATCTACAGGTTCAGCTCTAGTTGAACCCTAGCCATCTCTGGTCTAGTGTCGTGCACCCCTATGGTGAATTTGCAGATGCACGCCTCCACCAGTTCCTCTGCTTGAATGGCCAACTCCAGTGCCATCCAGCAGGCTTCCTCTATTACCTGCATTATCTATTTTTTATGCTCCACTGCCTCATTGTGCTGCAAGCCCAACTGCTTAATGTTGATGCATTTCTCACTCATGACCTGTAGAGCGCGACTCTCTCTGGCTCGAAGTTCTGTGGTGACTCCATCTTGTAAGAGCTAGAGTGTCTCCCAAGGGAGTGTAGCCATGTTCAACCCTACCCCTTTCAAACTACTCACCATGGGTCTGTCGACTTCCTTCTCTATAGTAAGAACCCCATCTGGTAGCACGATCGTATTGGTCACCCTTGTGTGCAACATTTCCTCTTCAGCTGAAGTGCTAATTACGAGGCTGGTGGACACTGCACCAGCCTGTGGAGTATGAACTTGCAACTCTTGCGACTATGTCTGAAGAGCCCCCAAATAACAACTATTTTTGTTCCTCAAACTACTAGAGGGCCTCTATGATGACATCCCTCACCATTTCGCCGATATCATGCAAATCCCCCTCAGTGAGGGTGATTGGGTCGAAGGACGTTTTGGATGCCTTGGTCTTCTTTCGCGACACTATTTTCTCGCATGGTCATGGATGCTTGAGCTGGGTGGATGTCATCTATTATACAACAAATTGACTCCCTCACCAACTCAGAGGGAAAAGACATGATAGCTGAAGCAAAGACCAAGATCACATGCCTTGTTTCCACACTAATGCTGGTTATGCACTGATAAACTGCTTTATAAAGTTTCTCTGCAAGCCTAGGGGTGCATTAGTGACCCAAATAACTCTAGTTTCTAGTTTGGGAACAACATTAGTGGACCCTAATGAAGTTATAAGGGCCAAAGGAGTGAATTGACTCATAAATATCTAGATATTTGCTCCTAGATTTACTCAAGAAAAGCAAGGAAACATCTCAAGTTCGACCTATTTGGGGGATTTGTAATCCTAATGAAGAAGGAAAATGGGAAAGAGCTGAAAAGCATGGCAACTTCATTGCTTTTACCCTAAGGAACTCATGGAGGAACTTGGAAACCCTAACTCAATTGCTACATAAGCAAAGTTAGGGCTATGGTGATAGAGGTCAGATCATTTGAAAGGATACTTACTTGATTGTTGAGAATAGTCTCAAATCAGAAGAAGTTGGTAAGAAGGGAGAGAGAGAGAATCTAGAGGGGTAAGGGAAGGCTGATGCAACAGATGGTTGTAATCACTCTTCTGACATTAATATAGAACTGTAGTTGTACTATCTACTCTGTGGTGTTGGTACTATCATTCATTTAGTTGTTTTTCCATTACCTTTTAGCATGAGTAGCTTAGTTATGTGTAACTAGATGTTATTTTATGTATTCATGTATTAGTTATCAGAGTTGTATGTTGTGATTATGCTTGTCTCTTCTATGTGTAGGATATGATTTGGAGTGGGCTAAGGGGACTTCCACCTAGCTGCATTGTGCTCTCCAGTAAATCTACATGGAGGCTTGAGGTAATCTATTTTTCCTACTTTGATAGTTAGTTATTGTTTATGAACATGCATGAAACTTTGTGATGGTTGTAGATAATCTTATAGTCTGTCAAAGGTACCAGGAAGACCTATGAGGGTATCTCCATTCTCCATACACCATGCATTTTATCCTACAGAAGAACTGACAACTCCACTGGGGACTATACATCCGGTTTACCCAGACAGTTCTCAGTTTCCTCCTCGTTCTAAAACCTCCCTATACTTTTGCATTCCCTTTCTTACCCACCAAAACCTTGCTGCATTCTGCCTTCACATATTCAACCTTGAATCTGATCCAAAAGGCCCTGTTTTGAGATGTTTTCCCACACTAACATAGGTTAGCAGACTAAACAGTGCTTTATAAATCTATGTGTCTGCACAAACAGAGCGTTAGTGGACCCAGTAACTCTCTGTGGCCACTGCTATAGAGCGTTAGTCCCTTAAAATCTTGATATACAGCTATGTCTACAAATTCAAGGGGATAGGAAGCCTACTCATGGACTGAAAAAGGGTCTGCAATTGCATTTTTTTAGCAAGATCGGTGTCCTAAAAGATATTTTTTTATTTAGGAAATAAGTTTTTTTTCTTTCTTAAAACATTTTTTATTCATTATTCTGTTTAGCTGGTGAAACGATGCTTTATTTTGGTTTCAAATAGTTGTTAGGAAAGCTTTAGAAAGATTTCTATTAGTTATGCATGTGTTATAATGACTAGGATGCATGGAACAAATATGAATATGTGAAAGACTCTCACCTGTAGAATACAACTTGTTTTCATCGAATTGAATATTTTATAAAGCATTGTCTTGTGCATGATTTTTGAGTGAGAGTCCCATCACATTTCATACATCAAATCCCCTACCGAAGACACTAAAAAAATGTACACATAAAATTTACCTAAAATCAATCAATAACTCTTTATTGAGAAAACAAACATTAGTTTAGGCTAGGATCTTGGGATAGGCAGTGTGAGTAAACTTCCCAAGATCAAAAACCAAAACTAGTGTCATTAAAAGATAGAATTCCTTCTGCACTCATACTATCGAAACCACTCTAGTCAAAGCAGAGCTAAATGCGAGACAACATCAGACTGTAAGTGAAGGTATCCAACCTTTGCTTGCAACTCCTTTGGGTATTCTGTGTATTGGGGATCCCTTCGAGGATTTCGAAGCTGAGTTGAGGACTCAGGTATCTTGCCCACACAATGTATTGTCTGTGACTATGCCCCCTAGTAGTGTTTTTGATCTGAGGCATCTTTAGCAGCCAAAATTTTAGGGACTTACACAAGGTGACTGGGGTGGGCTGCCCTAGTACCTAGCACAGACGGACCTGCTCTGTCTTTAGTTTTTGGGAGGGTGCTCGTCTTCACAAGAGTACTTGGCCCCTCAATTTGACGTTAGGGTGAAGCTCTAGAGTAACTATAACTATACATTTGGCCAACCCTCTATGTTATTCATTATGATACTGGGTTTCATCTCTAGTGATCGGTGCTTATCAGACAGGGTCATTTCTGTCTATTTGCTGATTGATTAACTTAGTGCAATTTTATATTTTTTATGTACCCGTGTGCTATCATTGAGACTTTAACAAATATCATGATAAAATTTATTGATAAAAATTAATGGTCATCGTGGTTACATTCGGCCCTCATCATCAATCTAGATGATTGTTAGGACTTCCTCCACTCATTGTGGAAGATCCACCGAGCTCTAGTGAACCGAATTCCCCATCTTCGGGGAATCAGTCTCCTATATCTCACATGGAATCTGTTTGGACAACTGACGATTCAAGTTTGCTAGACGATTTCTTTACTGAAGGATTTATTCCTCCCTCTAACCCTTCGCTCACGAATCCATTGGACCCACCCTTAGTTACCGTGGCACCTGTACTCCATGTCTCTTTAGAAGGAACATTTCCATCCATCTTGTCGACAACTAACGGGTCATGGGACTTTGTAGACACTTTTGGTCCTCCACCACTTCCCCAGTCGATATTCACCACCACACTGTTGATGGTGAACACTGTTATCCCATTTGTCCCAGGTAGAACCACTCACATGACACCCTCCATGAGTGGAACCCAGCTGATGCTAGGTTCCACCCATTTAGTGTTAAACTGTATACCTTCGACAAGTGCTACATACAATGCTCCTTATAATGCCCAATATAGCACTATTAGTGTGGTTACCATCCACCAGCAATATGGTCGGCATCCATTGTATAGTTCAATCCCCCATATTCAAGTATCTAGGGGCATTCCCAATATGAACATACTTGTCGGGAATGTAACAGTTCCCCCTCCATTCTCAGGCATGCATGGTCAGTCATTGATTGACATGAGTGCTCCTTATGTAAACCAAGGACATATGGTTAGTTTTGTGGCGGGCGGGAATCCTCAAGGAGGTCCCAACCAATCCATGTGGGAACCCTACTCACAAATTCAAATCAGTCAAGGGGGCATTGCTTATCCTGGGGCAAATTCTATACCCGAACATCATATTCCCCATGGAAATCCACACTACAACGCCATACCCCTAGGCAGCTACTATACCACGCAGCTTATGTATAATATTGGGACTCAAATGATGGGAGGACCGCAAGGTTCCTCAAGTCACATGTCATCACCTTGGTCTGAGTCGGTGACACCACACACTTTTCCTTTCTTGGCAACGTTGGATATCCTTGACTTGTACAAACTTACAAATGACCCCATCTACCACAAGTTACTTTGGCTACTGATCCTGCATAAGATACCAACAGACATCCCCAAGTTCGAAGGGAAATAAGGGGAGGATCCAGGCACTCATATCACCACCTATCATCTTTGGTGTGTTTCCAACTCCATGGTGGATGATAGTGTCCGGTTACATCTTTTTCCCCACACCCTCACTGGCAATGCAACTAAGTGGTACATTGAGTTACCAGGCATGTTAGTAAATACCTTCAATGCTCTAGCGATGGAATTCTTAAAGCACTTCCAACTACCCATCCGCTATGGGACCGGGATAGATCTCCTCAATTCATAACATTAGGATACTGCCACCCACATCTTAGCAGACTGTTTTTTCAAATCCCTACTCCCTCAAATCGCTAAGGATCTCACCTTAGGTGGTGCGGTCATAGAAGACCAATTCATATTCCATGCCTAGCACTTAGATCTAATATATTCATAGTCTGTCACTTTTTACAATGTAATCCCCAATGCCCCTCACAACTCCAATGCTTCCACTACTACCAAATTGACTGTTTTTCCTACCACCACGATAAAATCTGTGCAGTCTATGCAAAAACCCGGTGGTAAGAACAAGAAGAATAAGAAAAAGACCTCTCCTTTTGAGGAGCAGTTAATAAAGCAGCAAAACCCAAAGTAGAAGGCCACTGCACCCCATGACGATGGAAAGGATAAACCCACCTGATTCCATTGCAAAATCTGTGCTGAATACCACATGACATATTTGTGTTTGTGTCTTTAGGAATGCATAGATTTCATTGCTAACAAGGATACTGGTAGGACCCCCGCTGTCCTGAATAATCATTTCCCCACTCAGCAGCAACAACACCTCATTGCAAACCAGCCCCAACCCCCGCAAGGGGGCAATGGTGGTTCGCAACATCCTTCAGCCGGTGAAAGATCTTCTATCATTTACACCTTTGAAACAGTAGATCTACAAACAAGAGCCAAATCTTATGGAGCTCCTGTCGCTCATGCAGAGGAACCTTCCTCAAGTCAAAACCCACTGCCACCTAACGATTTGCATATCGAAAGACCGGTTGCTGAACTTGTAATTCACCACCCTAAAGGGGTACTTCGACGCACAACGTACAATACATCTGCATGTGCCGCCCAAAACTACAACATTGTAGAAGACTTGGCACAAGAATTGTCAGCTATGTCGGCACTCAGCACAAAGGAAAGCTTTGCTTTCAGCTATTGGTGATATCGACCCACAGGATTCCATGCTTGCAATTTTTGACATGGAAAAGTGTAAACCTCCCCTTTCCCACCAGCTTGCATTTCAAGTGCAAATCTTTTCGAAAGGTAAAGGTATACAGAGAACTATCATCGACAAACGTGCATCTACCTGTGTCATGTTAGCTTCATGTTGGCTCGCTCTGGGTTCTCCAACCCTATCCCCACCATCAAATTCCCTTAAAGCTTTCGACGGCCACACTTTCATCCCAAAAGGTTACCGTGCTGACTACCCCATCACTCTGAGTGGGAAAATGGTAATGGTGGCCTTCATGGATCATAAACTCGACTATAATCTGCTTTAGGATTGCACATGGACTTATTCCATGAAGGGCATTGTGTCTTCAGTCGTCTGTATCATCCTATTTCCCTTAGATGGAAAGATAGTCACATTAGACCAACTATCCTTTTGCACCCCAAATTACTCCTCGTTACCTAGCAACTCTGTACCCTTAGTGGGAGGTGTACATGACTCTTACGTCAGTATTGGTACCGATCTATTGAAGGGCTCTTCCCTAATGGGTTATTTCCATCTTCCGCCACGCGCAGTTCCATAGACAGTCTCTATGGTTTCATCCATTCCTCATGAACTGACCGATCCTTGGATCGTCACAGCCCCTTCAGACATTGACACTTACGGAGAAAAAATGTCGCTATCACCAGTTGAATTGTCTTACGAGGACATTCAATCTACGTTCGAGTCTCTGGTCACGGCCAACAGTACCACCACTCCTCCCATAATTGTTCCTTCTTTCAATCCCCTCAATCAAGTCCTACCTAAGGACAAAGCTATTAGAGAGATCATTAGTTTAGAAGAGAAACCTTGGAAGGACTCGCACCATTGTGTTTTGATATCTTATTTTAACATGATGCCTCTTCAAATCATGTCCCCTGACATACCGGAAATCATTTCCTCACCATATACAACTATCCAAACTTTGGACTCAGAGGGAAACATGGGAATTCTTTGAAAGACATTGCTCATTGATATTTCAGTCATGACAGGCATCGTAGAAAACATACAGATTGGAGCCAATCGCAATCTTGAGGAAATTGCGAGCTTCACCTACCCTTTTAAGGACTTCCACGATGTTTTTCCTTGGTCTTATGAGGAAATGCATGCCATAGACCCTTCTATTGTCAAGCATGAGATCAAGAAAGATCAAGTGTTCTTTTTATGGTATTTGTCTTGCTCATTCATCCAAAAAACCTTGAGTCTTCTTCTTTGGGCTCGTTAAAGTACTTCAAAGAAGATATGAGCATGTTCATTTTTGGGACTTTTTCTTGCTCTTGAACTGAAAAATCCCCAAGTTTGTCATCGTTGGTCTCATTAAACACATACGACGATGGTCCAAGCAACTCTTTTTCACTCTTTTTCTAGCTCATTAAATTGAAAAAGACCATTAGAGCATTCTTTTTAGGCACTTTTTCTTGCTCATAAAACTGAAAAAACCCCGAGTTTTTTTCTTTAGGCTCATTGAAAATTTATAAAGATGACCTTAGCATTCTTTTAGGTACTTTTCTCGCTCGTTAAACTGAAAAATCCTGAGTTTTTGTCATTGGGCTCATTAAAAATCTACGGCAGCAACCAGAGCACTTGCTTTTTTGGGACCATTTCTCGCTCTTAAATCGAAAAATCCTCGAGTTTTCCCCCTTCTTCGGACTCGTTAAAACTACAAAGAAGGAATGAGCAATTCTTTAGCTCTTTTTCCTTTCTCAATAAACTGAAAAAGATACCTTGAGTTTTCTTCATTTGGCTCGTTAAAATTTGATGAAGGTATTGAGTTTGTCGTTGCGTGACTCATTAAATGTTCATGACGAAAAATGAGTTTAGTCCTTCTCCTCGTACTCATAACAAAATGAGGTCGACATCTATTAAACATAAGTTTCTCTTTATCCAGATTCAATAGATTAACTCACAGAAAAGTAACCAATCTGGGTATTCTGTTAACCTTTTGTCACACCTGGTTAACAACTATGACAAAGGGACCACCATGGAGTCGTTCTTTATGATCTTTTCAAACTCTCTAAATATGAAAATACCAACAAGTTGTCTAGTCTGGACTCTTTAAATTACATAGACAAGATATACAATTGCTCTTTTTATGATCCTTTTCATACTCTCAAAACATGAAAAGACTGACATGTTTGCTTATCTGGACTCATTAAACTAATTAGTTAGGGCATAGATTTTCTCTTTTCGTGGTAATTTTGAGACTCTTAAAATATCAAAAGATTGACAAGTTTACCCGTCTAGACTCACTAAATTAATAAAACGGGGAAAGCAGACAATACAACTACATTCAGTATTAGAAAGCGTGGTTTGGCAGTAGTCATTCCCTTGAACATGGCACTCCCTCAGATAAACCTTCCTTGTGACAACCTTTCAATATGAATCCTACCATCCTATGAGTTTAGCCGAAATACCTTGATGTTCTTACATCTCTACATCCTAACACTCTTTGGTGTTCGTGATTCTAGTGCTGCATGGTTAAAACCATTGTTGTGCCTTCCATTGTTCAAGGGTTAACCTTTTGTTTCCTCCATCAACCCATCAAGCATATCATTTCATCATGCCCTCTATTGTTTAGACCCAATGCTCAAAGATTCCTAAAAAAACAAATCATTCTTGTCATGTTTCGTGTCGATTGATGTAGGACACATTATTGCCTACCTTTCGATAGGTATCTTCCTATGGACTTCAACACTCTATCTAGGAAGACAACCTAGAAACATGTTCAGTGCCTTGGTACTTGCAGACATTAGTGGCAGGTTGCCTTGTGTTTGATCAGGGGTTCTCATTATTGGCTCCTGGTTAAATGATTCTACTGGTGTTCGATGAAAAAAACATCTTTCACACTTTCTAGATTGTACTGTGCATCTTGGAGACCATCACCATTATTGGTGGCCTTCCTTGCATCTGTTAACGGTCTCCATTATTGACTGGTAATCAAATGATTTCGTGCATGTTTGACATCAATGCATATATTCACATGTATTGATCTATGTTGTTTGGTGAAGCAGAAATCAAGACCTTGGGTAGAGGCTTGCATCACTTAGCCTTGTTTCATCTCCCAAGTTGTGTATATGGTTTTTTGGAGACAACATATCGGGATGATTCTATTATGACACCAGATCCACATTGTGCTTATCAACAGCCAAAATCATCATATCTCTTTGGAGAAAATCACTCTGACATAGCTACTGAGCATGGGAATGCCTGACTCAGGACATGATTTTCGTAGTTTTATATATATGTGTTGTATCAGGTTTCCTGTACCACCTGAAGCTCTGATCCTCTCTCTCTTTTTGTCGAAGAAGGAAAATTACCATTAAGTAAAGTATTTTGGCCATCATCGCAACCTCTGATCTCACACTTTAGGGAGCATCTGTTATATAGCAAATTGACCCCCTCATCAGCTCAAAGGGGAAAGACATGATAGCTAAAGCAAAGACCAAGATCACATGCCTTGATTCCACAACAACGCTGGCTATGCACTGACAACCTGCTTTATAAAGCTTCTCTACAAGCCTAGGGGTGTGTTAGTGACCCAACTAACTCTAGTTGCTAGTTCAAGAACAACATTAGTGGACCCTAATGAAGTTCTAAGGGTAAAAGGAGTGAATTGACTCATAAATATCTAGATATTTTCTCCTAGATCTACTCAAGAAAAGCAAGGAAACATGTCAAGTTCAACCTATTTAGAGGATTTCTAATCCTAATGGAGGCAAATGGGAAAGCACTGAAAAGCATGGCAACTTCATTGCTTTTACCCTAAGGAACTCATGAAGGAACTTGGCAACCCTAACTCAATTGCTACATAAGCAAAGTTAGGGCTATGGTGATAGAGGTCAAATCATTTGAAACGATAGCTTACTTAATTGTTGAGCATAGTCTCAAATCAGAAGAAGTTGGTAAGAAGGGAGAGAGAGAGAGAAGCTGGAGGGGTAAGGAAAGTTTGATGCAACATATGGTTCTAATCACTCTTATAACATTAATATAGAACTACAGTTGTACTGTCTACTCTGTGGTGTTGGTACTATCATTCATTTAGTTGTTTGTCCAATGCCTTTTAGCATGAGTAGCTTAGTTATGTGAAACTATATGTTCTTTTATGTATTCATGTATTAGTTATCAGAGTGGTATGTTGTGATTATGCTTGTCTCTTCTATGTGCAGGACTTGATCTGGAGCCGGCTCAGGGGACTTCCACCTAGCTGCATTGTGCTCTCCAATAAATCTACACAGAGGCTTGAGGTAATCTATTTGTCCTACTTTGATAGTTAGTTATTATATATGAACATGCATGTAACTTTGTGATGGTTGCAGATAATCTTACAGTCTATCAAAGGTCCCAGGAAGAACTTTGAGGGTATCTCCATTCTCCATACACCATGCATTTTATCCCACAACATCATATGCAGTTCCACGCCACCTTGTTCTGTGTCTGTTTATGGTTTGTTAGAAGGTGAATTCTGTCCTTCGTGCTCTTCTTGTCCTGTTTTCTGCTGCTATTCGGTCAACTTCGTAGCATCATGCACTATCTAGGCCTTAGCATCTTCTTCTTCCTTTCTGCGCTTCTTCGCCAGCTACGCCATCCAGAGCTTTTCTTCTTCTTTCTTTCACTACGTAGTGGACTTCTCTGTTTCCACCATGGAGCTAGCTGGAGCATGCCACTCTAGTGGCCCAAACTCAAGGACTGCAAATATTACATAGTTGGTCGCCAGGTATGGTAAATTATGCCATGTCTTCATAGGGTCCTTCCATGCCCTGATGAAGACATGGTGGAAATATGCTTTGAAATTTTCAAAGCTCTTTAAATTGTTGTCGATTGTGGGCAATAACTGCTTATCACCTAGAATATCTTGCTTTCTTTGATCCGTTGCACGTCCTTGGTCACCCACAGCGAAGTGCACTACACTGCCTCTGGAAGGTCCAGCTTGACCAAAGGGAACTGGCTATCTTCAAGCAACTCCCATGCCACCAGTATGATCAACAACAGGAGCCATGCGTAATGAAACTTTCTGCCTTACTCCTGTGCCTTGCGGTAGTTCACAAGGAACTCATTGCATAGATAGCTCACCCAGTTGAACTAGACCCCTTCTGCGCATTGCGCCGCTACTGAAACTATTGGTATGGGCACCTCATCTGCATTACACTTCCACATCATCTTCCCTGCCAATATTTGTGTCACAACCTTAAATACAGTGTTTTTAATGCTGGAGATGGCATACTCTCACTTCTTCTTCTCCAGTTTGAACTTCTTTTTTATTGCTTCCGCGAGGGCAAATTTGCCACCTTTTCCCTCTGAAATGTTTTCTGGGTTCTCTCCTAAGCAAGGTAGCCATGTAATCCAGTGAATTAGATGGTCTTTGATGGGGATGGGTTCCTCCAGCCACAAGCACTCATCATGCACCAAGCAGAGCAGTTGCCTGATGATGAAGACGGTCACTGGGGCATGGTGGTAATGCAACACCTAGAGTAGGTTTAGCAACCTGGCCTTCTCTACA
Source organism: Pinus taeda (assembly GCA_000404065.3). Classification (NCBI taxonomy): domain Eukaryota; kingdom Viridiplantae; phylum Streptophyta; class Pinopsida; order Pinales; family Pinaceae; genus Pinus; species Pinus taeda. The sequence continues at coordinate 231,436 of APFE030703821.1, read as the reverse complement.
ACTCTGAGCCATTTGCATGGCTCCAATTCAATCATTCCAGCTGTCACATCAATATTCTGGTGCATTAGATTCTCAGTGGCTAAATACAGGAACTTCTCATGGTTTGTGAGGTCCCAATCTTCAAAGTTAAACATAGGAACTTGCCCCAAGTATAGTCCCTCAAAGATAATATCATCTGGGAACAGTGGAGTTTGCAGAGAGCTCTTGCTCTCATCTATATCCTTCGGCATGTTGGCTTTCCCCTTTCATGGAGGAACCTATTTAGGTAACCAGGTAATAGGGTCTACACCTTGGGTTTCAACTTCCATCTCTACATCCTCCTCTTCCACCAGGATTTTTTCAAATTCCTCGTCTTCGACCTCCAAATTAATGGCCTTCACATTTTCCTGCAATGTGAGCTTGGTCCTTAATGGATTTCTGGGTGAGACACACAAAAGAATCATGTCCTGCTTATCCTTCTTAGGTCTCAGTGTTTGCGGTGATTGAGGGATGTCAACAATTATTTTGGTGCTCTTTAGGGCTTCCACTTCCGAAATTTCCTATGCAGCTTCCTCAGCTATCACTACTCCTATGCCCATGGCTTCTTTAGGTGCTGACATAGTGCTACTCCACAGTTCCTTCAGTGTCTTGGGTAGTTGCTCAAATAACGAATTTGCTTTCAGAGTCTCGAATAAGTCTCCATTCATGAATACCTGAGCACGCAACAACTCAGTTCTCAAATTTCCAAGTGTTGTTTGCTAGATAGCCACTTGTAATTTATAGCTCCTTTTGAATTTGAATTCGATTTTTCCCCCCACATTTGGTCCATTAATGCTAGATTGGCCACAGATTTCCAAGAATCTAACCCATTAAGTTCGCCTTAAATTCATGCCGCCCGCTCCATTTGGCCTCAAACCAACCATCAAATCATGAATAGTGACTTTAATGGTCACTTTCCGGTAGACTTGCGTGCCAGCATAGCTGTCTTTGCGATGTTGTGGACCGTGTGACACTTCGCTATAGCATGTAGTACTGACATCACGCAGTTCCCGGGAAGAGTAGTTTATAGTCCCACGCCTCCTTTCAGCTGCCTGGGGTGCTAAGACTATGCCGCTTCCATATAGTCACATCGCTAGATCAATGGTGTATGGCTTCAAGCAACTGCCATTCACCTTTCTTGGGAAGGGTTCTCCATTTAATTTGACCAGCTGTACCGTGCCTCTATCGGTAATATCCTTAATAAGGTACGGCCCTAACCAATGCATATCAAACATTTCAGGGAATTTATCAAACTTACTATCATACAACAGAACCAGATTATTTACCTTGAATGTGTGTAGCTTGATATGTCGGTCGTGCCATGCCTTTTCATGCCGCTTTTGGACTTGCTGGTGAAATGCAGCCAAAAATCGTTCTTCTTCAAGCTCATCCAACTGTGTGAGCCTCTCTTCTAGGGCTCTGTGATCCATCATACCTGTGAGTGCTGCTATGCATAGACTAGGCACAATGTATTCCATAGGCATTACGACTTCCACTCCATAGACAAGCTTAAAAGGTGTTTGTCCTACCAGTTTATTTCATGTTGTCCTATAAACCCATAACACTGTAGGTATGCGTAGGTCCCAATCACTTCACTAAGCGTTGCATACCTTGGTCAACACATTTTCAAGCACTTTGTGAATGCCTCCACTGTCCTGTTAGCTTGTGGGTGATAAGGTGTGCTCTTTTGATGATACACCTGAAATTCCTTCGTTAGTGCGTTGATCGTCTCATTTAGGAAGTGCATACCACGATCACTCATCAAAATCTTTGGGCATCCAAATCGTGTCAATACATGTTCAGATAGAAACTTCGTGGTAGTTCTGCCCATGCAATCCTTCACCAGCTGCACTTCTATCCAACAAGTCAAATACTCCGTCACAGTGATAATATACCTCACACCTGTCTTTCCTTGAGGTTTAATAGGTCCTACAAAATCTATTGCCCACTTTTCAAAAGGTTGCAATGTCATTTGTGAATTCGAAGGCATTCCATCCCTCCATGATGGCCTTCTTGTTTGCTTACATGCATCACATGCCTTGCAATATGCTTTTGAATCCTGATGAAGGGTTGGCCACCACAACCCAGTGCATAGAATATTTTGTGTGGTTTCTCTTCCTGCATAATGTCCTCCCGCAATGCCCCCATGAGAGTTCGCGAGGATGCTGCTTCATTCAAACTCAGGTACATACCTTCATAGTATTTCATTAATCCCCATCTTATATAGATTCCCAACAATGATAGAGAAATATACCATGCATACCACTAATTCCTTCTTCTGCTGGATAGAGTATCCTTCTAGCACAGTTCCAGTTCTTAGAAAGTTTATTTTATCTTCGAAATGTCCATCCATGATGCACACATCAAAGAGTTGTGCATCAGGTAATCCTTCCTCCAAACTAGTAGGTTCCTCCCCAGTCTCGATGCGTGACAGATGATCTAGTCCCGCGTTCAATCGTTTAGGCTTGATGACAACTTCAAAATCATACTCTTGGAACAATAAAAGCCACCTCCAAATTCAGCCCCACAATACAAGCTTATTGACCAAGTACTTTAGTGTAGAGTGATCTGTATACATCTTAAAGTGGCCTCCTAGCAAGTAGTGTCGGTACTTCTAGAGTGCATCCACCATAACTAGCCCCTCATGCTTAGTGGTGGAATAATTCTTCTCTGCTTTGGATAATGTGTGGCTTGCGAATGCAATAGGGTGATCCAAGTCTTCTTCACCATCCTGCGTCAGTACTTCCCCTAGCATTATACACGACGCGTTGACATGTACATGGAACTCTTTCTTCCAGTTCGGGAAGACTAGAATCGGCACAGTAACCATCTCTTCTTTCAATATATCTAGGATTTTCTTACAATCATCGTTCCAGTAGAATGTGACATCCTTCTTCAACAATTTCTCCATCGGCACAGCGATGTGGGCATAGCCTTTGATAAAATTTCTATAATATCCCATATGTCCCAGAGTAGCACGCAGTTGTTTCACACTTCTCGACGCTTCTAAGTTTAGAATCACCAAGATCTTCGAAGGGTTTACCATTAGCCCTTGTCTGTAATCCACATGCCCCAATAGGTTCTCGAAAGGAATGAGAAACAAACACTTCTTGAGGTTGACCACGATTTGGTATCTTTGATAGGTATCCATCATCAAGCACAAGCTCGCTACATGGTGCTTAACTAGCCCAAATACACTCCAGTCATCAAAATAGACCTCCAAGAACTTATGAATATATTCCATGAATGCTGCAACAACCACGCGTGAAAAGATAGTAGGCACTTTCTTCAATCTAAACGGCATGAAAATATATTGAAAGCAACCCCACTTAGTCATGAAGGTTATCTTGCTCCTATCCTCCGACGCGATTTTGATCTGGTGGTACCCCAAGAACCCATCAGTGAAAGAATAAGATTCATGACCACCTAAATTTTCCAACACTTCATCCATGAACAGAGTTGGGAAAGGATCATGCACACAGGGATCATTCAGTTTTTTGAGATCCACACATATCCTTATCTCGTCCTTCTGCTTCTTCTCTTGCACGACCACCAGACTTACCCAATCGGATTCCTCCATAGGCTCAATGATGTTCACTGTGAGCATTTTTTCTAGTTCTACATGGAACTTCTCCTTTTATTTCATATTTAAGTGGTAAGGCCTCTGCTTAACTAGCTTCACGTCGGGCTTTAACGTGATCTTTAATATTCCTAGATCTCTGATTATTCCTTTCAAATCCGTAAACTTGGTCAGGAATAAGTATTGATATTCATGGAGTAATTCAACAACCTTATCCACTGCCGCATCATCCCAGTAGTCTCCAATCTTCGTGAATTTAGGTTCTTGCTCCGTACTAATGTTCATATGCTTAGTTTTCACCAGCACAGTTATATCAGGGTTATCAATATGTGGTCCTTGAACCTTGCGGTGGCCTTCTGTTTATGGAATGTTAATATTCTGTGGATCCTCATCCTCCTCTTCAGGAGTTACATTATAACATTCTAGCACGTGACTCAGTTGAGTAGCCCATTCAGGCTGAATCAGGTCTAAAGGCTCCTACAGTATCTTAAAGATGGCTGCTTTCACCTCTTGTATCACTTCATCAATACTGTCCCACCCATCCTCAAAACTAGACGTCATCATGAATCCTTCATGCAGGATATCCCATTCACTTGTCCCATGGTGGAGCTTTGTTTCTATATACTAGTTCATTAGTATAACATCTAGGGTATGACAGAACATGTGCACCCACTCAAGTTGTGGCTTTTCTTAATAGGTTTGTGTCCACCTGGCCAAATGCGCACATGAATCATCCTCCCCATCATACTTTTCTTTTAGTCACACCTTAGGCTTCACAAGTCATGTTCACATCATTCTCCTACATTGGCACCAATATCAAAGCTTCCTTTTTGCATACCCCACCATCTTACTGGCATAGCGCACAGTACCTATTCCAAGGCCTAGAAGCCTTGCTTTTCTGACACCTCCCTTTCAAATGCATCCAAGAAGGTATCTACCTCATTTAGATCATCATAATTAGGTAGATCTCTTACTTCTATCGACACGTAGCACATTGACTGGGCCATCATATTGCAATTCAACATAGTTACTTCGTGTAACTAATTCTGCCATCGTTCTACCTCTTCATCAGAATCCAAAGTGTAGTAACTCTCGTGCTCCCATGTAATTTGCCCATCTGCAGTGGGATTCACCCAGTCTTGGTCTCACAGTGTTATCTTATAGATGCAGTCTATATCATCATCACTCTCATATTTGTGGACTAGTTCCGTATAGCGCAATCCTTTGGCAGGTTCTAGGGGTACTATTACACACAATGACTTCTTCTCAAAGATCATCTTCTTCTTCTTCAGATTAATTACCCCATTCATATCAGTAGCCAAGTAAATTCCTAGGAGTGTAGGGTAGGGATTACTGTCATCAACAATCTATATCACTTCAAAATCTACCAGCGCGCTCATTCCCTCAATATCCACAGTTATTCCCTACAATCGCCCCATGGGTATGATTTCTGTTGGTTCACCATTCTTTGTTGAATTGAAGTCCATTGCAGTGCAGGTCTTCCCATTCTATCCCATGTCTCTTTCGGTAGAAAATTCACATATGATACCAAATCTAGAATGACTTGATCCAGATCATATTCTCTGATTTGCACAGTGAGTCTCATTTCACACCCCATCCTTGTTTTATGTTTTCTAATCTTCTATATTACACATGGTTCTCTTGGTGTGGTCCCATCACATTTGTTGATGATTTCCTGTAACCCTTTCACAACCTTACTATTGTGAAGTAACTTCATACAGTTTTCCATGAAAGTTGTGAGCATGGGGGGATCCATTTTCAGCTCAGGATGATCTTTGCTTCCTGAAGTGAAGGCCTTAGTGAAGCTCTTCTTAGCTTCCATGAAGGTTTCCTGAGCGCGCTCCAAAATCAAACTCATCTTCTTTAACTAACGCTTTGTGAACATAGGTACTGTCTTTTGGCTATTTTCCCTTGTTATCTCCCATCATGATTCCACTTCGTAGCACTATATTTACCTTTGTATCTTCCTCACGTGGCTTAGACATCATCATCTACAAGTTCTGAGTCAAGGGAGGTGGTAGCACTCCTCTGTCACAGATCCTAGCTATCAGCGTAGGACAGTATTTTGTCTCATGATCAAATAGTGTGCAATACTTGCACAAATGACACATTGGATTAGTGCAATTGCGGGCATAGTGTCATGGCCCTCCTAAATTGTAGAAAATCAACTATTTGTGACTTCTACCAGGTCCTCCTCTGCCTCGGCCTCTTCCACACCCCTGAAATCCTTTCTGCGCCATTCCTGCATTCTGGTCAAGGGGACGCGTTTCAGCATGAACTTTGTAGGCAGGTGTTCTATCCATCATCAATTCATAGCTCCTGCAAGTACACTCATCATGTCCCACCGAACTACAAAAGTTATAGAACAAATATTGCGGATTTTGCGTATACTTCTGTAACAAGTGGAAGTTATCCATGGCATGATTTCCAACTACTTGACAGATAATGCCCCCCAAAGTAGGCACTGCACTAGGTCATGCTTGAGCTTCTAGCCTTAGAGGCATCGGTCCTCGTCCTGCAAGGTAATTTGTAAAGATCGAGCAATGGTCTTTGTCATGACCCTAACTCTTGCGTTTCATGCACCATACTTCTTCTTGCACTTCTGGTCGAATCGTCCTATCTTGCTTCAAACTTTGCATCTCAAGGCATGAATCTACTAAACTCCCAGATTAAGATCTTGCATTGGGATCTCATGTAGTCTCATGGCAATCTCTAGGGCTTCTGCCTGAGTTGTTATCTTCTGCTGCAACAACGCACTCCTCAGATGTGGTAGTAGCGAAGCTACAAACCACTCATGATACTATCCATCCGTCAGATTCATGTTTACTTCGTGAATCGTACATTTCAGCCTCTGATCTATTCCCAAGGCGTCTCACTTGGTAGCATCATGATTTCTTTGAATCCAACAATCGACTACGCTTCAGATTTTGGCCTGCTAAATTCCTTATTCAATGTTCCTTTCATGTTCGTTACTCTCACATTTGGGTTATCGTTGGAGTACTTAATATACCATGTCAGCGCGTGATACTGTAGGGAGCTAACCAGTGTTGCTTTCTTTATATCGTCATATGTAACACCTTGAGCTTCCCATACTTCCTTCACTATGAACCAGAATTGGTCTAGATCCTCATTTCCCAAGCCTTTGAACAAAAACAACTTCACTGTGCTCGCCATACTGAATCACGGTGGTGGTGGATGTGGTACGGGTGAAGTTGGAGGTGATGGAGGTGAAGTTGATGGTGGTGCACGCATAGGTGGTATTCATGGAAATCCTTTCCTTATCAGATGAATAGAACGTCATGGAGAGACCTTCGCGATCCCTTCCTCGTCCCCTTATGGAGGTGAAATCAAGGGGCTATTCTCTGGACCCTTATTTCCTTCATTTCTGTAAATTCTTTCGCTTTGCGTAGACCCAAACATTAAGGTAACTGCATAACCTATTTTTCATACAACAACTTTTTAATCCTAGTAGTTAGAGATTTTACATACTTACTTCACCGTCCTTTGAGAAAGCATCGCTCTACCTCACTATAGCTGACTGAGGTGTCAACCGCGAATTCAGTAACAAATCCTCCTATAATGCGATCGAGCTAGTGATCAATGTCATGCACCATCTCATCCTTTGATCCTTCCAATCTTCTCACTAGATTAGGAGTCCACACAATAGGACCGTCAAGTTTCCACCTTCCTTGGCTATCTACTATCTTCATGATCCACTCATATAGCTCAGTAGGGAAGAACGTGAAAAATATTTTGTGGATCTCCATATATAGGTAGATATCTAACCACTATTCTTTTGATAGTGGTGGGTTTCTATTTTCCTGTGCCATGAACTCGTGAATTCTTCAGTCCAACCAGTGTTCGATTTCTTTCTTAGTTGGATTCCAATGATATGACATCGCACATCTCTTATGCAGATTCTGGTCCTGGAAACAGAACCATTTGTTGGCTTGTGGGGGCTTGATCCATGTTTAGCGTTAGTTAGCCAAACAAATCAATACACTACTGGCCCTTTCGGCATCAGGCTGCAGAGCGCAGATTGAAGTCTCACCCAAAGCAGTGTGGGGGGATGCTGGAACCAAGTTTCCACACCCTTGAGATGGTTGTGATGTCGGTTTATTCCAACTATTCCTGACTTCGCGTAGGTTGCTTCATGCTTTTTTCTACCCTTTAGTACCTTTGCGAAAAATTACACTCAGCTTCTACACAGCCCTACCCAAGAGTTGAAGTCCTTTTGCTTTGCTAGGGTAGTGAACTGCACTATTTCCCAACCTAGGTTAAGTATCTTACTTATAGATCTTAGTTAGCTTCGCGTAAACTTATGTTGTTACTTGCGTTCACTTAACCAATATATTTATACACATTCGCGCATCATATAAGCATTAGGAGTGAAATTCATACCCTATATAACAAATGCATAAACAGGAAATGAAGACGCAAAATGATAGAAAACTTCTCTTTATTAATGATTCTCGATGGTTACAGACTTGACTCGCCCTACACACTCAGCTGCAGGGGTCTGTGCACTCAGCTGCAGACTACTAGGCCTCTGTGCACTCAACTATAGAGCCTCTACCTATGCTACGACCCAAAACTTAGACTTACACTTCAGACCTATCTCGCATACATCTTCATTGCTTAGACATTGTGTCTCTATCTACTTAGAGCTTCACTCAATTTATACAATCCCATGGTCTGCGGACCATGGGTAGATATTTTACAACCGACATTAAATTATCAAAATAAGGGTGGAGAACCCTATGACTCTTTAACAACTATGCACTCTGCACCCAAAAAATGCGGAGTTTTTGCATTTTTATTACAAAATTGGACCAAAATCTAGGCTCTAACCCCCAAAGCTTCCCTTGGTGGATCTCGCGCCGAACACCTGTCACTATTTGGAGAGTCATGTTGAGTTTGGTAATTTCTTTCGTCATTAAAGTCAGTCATGGGAAGGGGTATCAAAGCATTGAAAACTGTTGTAACAAACTATTGACTCAGGATGTTGAGTGTTGATAGGGTGTATATAGTTAAAGGAATCATGTTAAAGCAAGTCATTCATAAATTTTCCAATTTGTTCCCTCTTCAGATATCATTACCTTTCCCACTATTCTCATCCCAAAATTCCCTTGTTATCTTAAATTCCTCTATTCCTAATCATTCACATATCCCCTATACTCTAATAACTTTCCATACTCCCTACATTGATGCCAAGGATGGAAGGCTTCTACACTCTGTAATGCAATTTCCTCTTAAATTGACTATTTTAGTCAACATTTTGAGAAACCTTTTTTGACCACATGGAGGAGAATTATGGAAAATGAAGGAGGTTTTTCTTAATCACAAACCATAGCATAATAACCTCTTCCATAGTTTTCACAGGTGTCATGTATTGGGATATTTGATTGCATCTTCAAAGTCTATTTTTTAGATTGCACAAAAACACTCTGTTTTATTCACCATTTTTCAGAACAGTTTCTGACCAAATGGAACTGCTTTTAGATAAACAGAAAGAGGTTTTTAACAATCAAAGGTAAAGTAATAATAACCTCTTCTATTTTATACATAGATGTCACATATCGGGAGTGTTTACTGCATTTTCAAAGCCCTTTTTTCAGACTGCAGAAATACTCTATTTTAGCCATGGTTTTGCAGAGATGTTTCTGAGGCTCTTGAGACGAATTTGAAGAAAATGACAGAGGTTTCTATTAAAAACAATCTCTTATATAGAAACCTATCTCACATTTTACAGAGGTTCTATATTGTTTGATTTAAACGTGTCAAATGGTGGCCTATTTTCGTAGTTTCTGTTGACAAAATGAGGCGATGCACAAGCGTTGCACACTCATTACGCAGTTCGTGCCCAAACTATCTCATGTATGTCTAGTTTTGAATATGATAGCATAGGGTACATGTGGTATCCATATCACCTCCTTTAAATCTCACCACATGTCTTTTCTAGAAGGATGAAGTTTCCAGTGCTACACAACTGCTACGTAGGCTTTTGAATAGCCAGAAAAGAAACCCTTTTGTGCTTTTCCTACTTCAGTCATTTTTATCAGTTCAAAGATTTTTCCAAGATAATTTTTATTAAAATAGTTATTTTTGGCTTTCAAAGGGAAAAAAAGATGCTTTATAGTTTATCTTTGGAGGAAAATCATTTAAAAAATAGGAGTTTACTATGTTTTTCTAGTTTTGAATCGATCCTCTATGGGATCGAAGATGCACTGAACTTGAACTTATTTTGATCCATGTATCTATTATGTATTTTCGTGAATGAAGACAAAGAAGGTTGTTGTTGGTTTCTCAATTTCTAGAGGAGTTATTGTAGTTATGCTTGTGATTTGGTTTTAATGATCATGCCTGAATGTTGAAGGGGTTCCAGTCGATTTATGGAGATCCTTATGGTATGGATATCTTTGGAATAATTTTTTCTCTTAGTTAACATGAATTTTCCGTTGTCTATTTTCTTCATACTATTTTGAAAGTTGTAGGGGACAATTATATTTGAATTCATCTTATATGCTCATATATGAATGAACCAAATATATTTTAGTTGCAAATGAAGTATGTATGCCTTTAAAAGTTCTGACTTTTGTTCTTGATGGTCATCAATCTGAGCTGAAGTGATGAATGCTATTAATTCTACTCTTTTGATAAATGTCTTGATACTCTCACCTTTTCTTTACTACAAATTTTTTATTCATTCCAAAGATTGTACTAATTAAGCCTTCGTATATGAAGTTGGTTAGAAATCCATCAACATGTCACAATAGGGATATCACTATTACTGTCAATAGTTTTTCTTAGAATTCTCTACCACCTTCATTATCAAAATCCAAATACTCCCAAAACTAGTCTCTGTATGGTATAGAGTCAAACCTTTAGTTTTCCTTAGTTGAGGCAGCCCCCTCTAGCTAGAAAGGCCAATTTTCTAGCCCAAAGGAGATTGTGGTTACCTCTATGGCCCTTTCCTCAACCTAAATGGATTTATGGAGTGATAACATAGTAGCGCCATTGCTAGGGATCAAAAGGTTTTATCTTCTCCATGAACGATCTTCAAATTTTCAAATTTGGATGTTGATTGTGAAAACGAAGGTTTAACCATTCACCCGGTGACTTCAAAAAACTTCAAATCAGATTTAGAGAAGAGCATAGCTTGTCAGCAGAAGGATGGAAGGACAGTATGTGAAAGTCAGGTAATTAAACTTGAATTTTCTTCATGGTATAAATCATGTTTTATAAAATGATTCATTTCCTTTCTTGAAAATGTCCAAAGAATTTTCTTCTATCTGCTGAATCCAAATGTAGATTTCAAATATGCACATGGGTCCCCTTCTAGAAGTATATATCATTCCCTTGAAGCTAAAAATGCATCTCCTTTTAGTATTGGTTGCAATGAACAAGATCTAAATGACAATCATAGTCCAGCTAGTGCAACTACAGCTTCATCTCAGATCTCAGTCATGACTGCTGCCCGGTATGCCCCATTAAATTTTCCAACTCTTTTGCATGAGTTACGAAAGAATTATGGTCATAGGATACCTTAATTTGGTGGTATAGGTAAGATCGCATCAAGGAAGCATGTAGACAAAACAACTGACTTCATTGACCTTGAGGAAGTAGTTCATGAAGACGTCAAAGTAAGGTTGTTTTCTCAAACTACTTTGGGAGAAGTTAGGGATTCATATAGAAGTTTGGCAGCTAGAAATATTTCTTTTTTCCAACAGTTTGAATACATTTTCATTGATAGGTGGGAGGTTAAAAAGAACCCTTTTTAGATTATAGATGAGTATAGGAATCTAAAGTGGAAGCCTGGTGAGATAGTCCAAGATTTCTCAAACAGATTTAATAGTGTATGTGATTCCATACCTACTGATGTAAAGCCTCCCCCAGGTTTGGCTATGCTTCACTATCCATATGGTTTGGATGTTGAGCTTGACTATTTTCTCACAGAGAGGAATTCTACCACTTTGGAGGATATGCAAAAAAAACGTTCTTGATGTGGAAGATTTTTGATTAAAAAAAACCAACAGAAGTTGAAAGAAGGGAAGTGGTTAAGGAAGAGTTTTCTCCATTGTCATACCTTAAGCTGGATAGATTGATGAAAATCATGGAAAGATTGATGGACACATTCACTATGAAAAACAAAGCTACTGTTAGAGTGCAAGAAAGAAGAATTTCTTCCCAAGTAGATTTGGTAGAAGAAGGAGAGTTTGTTGATTTATGGCACCATGAGTTAGAAAATGGTTGTTTTATTTATTCATTTGAAGACATTCCTAAAGAGCAACCAATGGCATGCTATCAACAAGAGAATTTTAAATTTCATAAATTTGAGGAAAGCAATCTTCTTGCACGTGTTACTTATGACATCAATGAAGAATAGGATGAAAGTATTGAATCAAGTGAGCAGTCTTATAGTTTTGAACATAAAAAAAAATAATGAATTTTCTGCTGATAATTCTCTACCTTTATGATATGCTACATTTGAATTATTGAGAGAAAATTATAAGATTGTTAGGAAAGCAAAAGAGAAAGATGAAGCTAGCATAACTTGGCAGCAACTTTTAGATATAGTTGAGGACTTTGTTGCTTGTTACATTGAAGATTCCTTCATCCAAAAATTGTAGCAGCCTTTCTCGGTTTTCAATGATCCAATAGCTAATTATTTGGATGGCTTTTGCAGTTAAAGTTCTCCTCCTTTGGCTAGTTGTGACTCTGAAAATAGGGTGATGGAGACTTAATTTGGTAGCTAACATTATTATCTTTTACAATAGTGGTTTCATCACAAAATTCATAAGAAAATGTGTAATAGGCTTGTAATTTTTTGTATGATCATGGTAAGGGCAAAGCTGTTCAAGAAAATGTTGAGAAAATGACGGTTTCTTCTTTCACTGAAAATGAAGCAGATTGTACTCTTGATAATGGATCTCATGTCTTTTCTCCTGAGTCTGATGGGTATATTCAATAGCCTTACCAATTGTTAAGTGACCAAGAATAAGATCAAGATATTCTTTTGAGTTTTTCTTCAGCCCATTCATTTTTTGAATTATTATTTCAAGAAGTCTGTGAAAATCATAGTTTTGAATTTGCATGCATAGAGGCTTTAGATAGTGAAATTGTTCAAGGTGATAGCCACCCCATATTGCAGGAAAATTATGAAGAGGAGTGTTGGCTTGATGGGCCCTGAGCCAGGTTCAACATTAGTCAGCCAGCAAATCCATACACTACTGGCCCTTTCGGCATCAGTCCACGGAGCACAGACCGAAGTCTCACCTAAAGCAGTATGGAGGGATGAAAGAACCAAGTTTCCGCACCCTGAGATGGTTGTGATGTCAGTTTTATACATTAATCCCTTCCTTCACGCAGATCAATAAGTCTTTAAGGCTTATCGATGTACTTTATCTTCCATCTCCTAGAACCTCTGCGAAGGTATATGATCGTCCTTTGTGCAACCCTAACTAGTGCATCAGGTGCTTTCATGCCTTTGTTACTGTATTATTGTATAATAACCTGAATTATCCTAAGTGTTCGCCAATTTTACAATGCAATTAAGATTATCTTCATGTAAACATATATCCTTATTTTCATTTATATAACATATAGAAATATATACAATTGTGCATCAAATTAGCATTATAACATAAACCCAGAACTCAACATAACATAATCACATGCGATCCATAGAGGAAAAATACACAGTAATTTCATAATACTTCTCTTTATTGATGATTCATATTTTCAATACAGACTCTATCTGCCTTGCACACACAGCTTCAGGGGTCCATGCACTCAGCTGCAGATTTCTACCCTATGCCTCTGTGCACTCAACTACAGAGCCTCTCCCTATGCTAAGACTCTCGCTCTTAGCTCTTCACAGACTCATCAAGCACTTCAAACTTACCTTCCCTCCTACTTCTAGGACACCCTTTTTATACAATCCCATGTTCTACAGACCAAGGGTAGATCTCTAAAGCCGACACAAACTATGGAAACTAAGGGCATAAACCATTTTTGACTCTTGCTATCTTTGTGCTCCGTGGCCACAAAATGCGAATAATTTACATTCCTTTGTACAAAATTCGAGCTTTCTGCCCCAAACTTAGGCTTTTAGTCCCAAATATTACCATAGGGGACCCGTTCTTAGTAGGCCCCCAACACAAACATGGTGACTTGCCCTCAAGTCACTCAACTGATGCGGAGATCTTGTCGTGAAGACCTCCTCACTTGACTTGGACTACTATAACTTCGGTGGTACACTGTGCTCCCACCTGCTTCATCTCCTGGACTAGCTGCTCTGTTGCTAGCCCTGTGCTATTTGACTAAATCTTCTACTCAGTCTTCTATAGACTATCCAACTTACCTTTAATTATGGCCACGATCAAATAGGCCTTATCCAACCAAGGCTGTAAGTGACACTTCAACATTGCTTCATTGTGCTGAGCTACATCTACCTGCTCTTTCAAAGCCTTGGCCTCCTGTAGTTTGGAAAACCTCTTCTTTCGGCTTTAAGTCAACCACCTTTCCCTTTTCCTACGCAATGGGCTTATCCTTCCGCGGGTGCTTTCTAGGTGATGCACGCACCAATTATGGTGTCGCAACCTACTTTTCTTTCTTGTTCTTCAGAGCCTCCTTCATCGGGGTAGGCCTAGAATTGGGTGACCATGGTGACATAGGTACTTCAGCTGGTACTTTCATAGTTACAACCTTTAGGGAAGCTCCCTTGGCTACCATGGCTACCCGTGGAACAACTCCTTCATTCATCATTGCTTCCTCAACATTTACAGTCTCAACCAGTGTTGACATGATGCTATTCAACGACTCCTGTGTCTCCTTTGGCAACTTCTCAAATGCTGAACTCACTATCAAAGCTTCAAATTTTTCACTGTTCATGTTTGCTTGAGAGCTCAACACCTCAATTCTCAAAATTCCAAGTGCTTTTCGTTGGGGAACCATTTGTAGTTTATAGCCATTTTTGAAGTCAAATCTGACCATTCCCTCCACAATCGGTTCGTTAATGCTAGATTGGCGGCAGATTTTCAAAGATCTTGTCCATAAATTTCGACTTAAATGACTTCCCCTGCTCCATTTTTCCATTTTTTCATTATCAAATCATGAAAAATGACTTTAACAGTCACTTTCTAGTTATCCTACGTAGTTTTTCCTTTGGTAGCACATATCCCTGTGTGCTTCTATGGGCTTTGTGACGTTTCTTCATTCCGTGCAGTTCCTCGATTGAGTAGGTCTCCAACCTGGACATTGTAGTTTGTAGTCTCGTGCTTCCTTTCAGCTGCCTAGAGTGCTAAGACAGTGCTTCCCTCATATAGTCACCTAGATGGATCACTAGTATATGGCTTCAGTCGACTGCCATTCACCTTCCTTGGGAAGGGTTCTCCATTCAATTTGACCAACTGAACTACTCCACCATTGATAATATGACATACGGCCCTAGCCAGTGCATCCTAAATTTCTCTAGAAATTTATCAAAATTTATATCACATAACAATACCATATCATTTACCTTGAAGGTGCACAGTTTGATGTGCCGATCGTGCCATGCCTTTTCACACTCCTTTTGAACTTGTTGATGAAATCTAGCTAGAAATCACTCCTCCTCAAGCTCCGCTAGCTTCGGAAGCCTCTCTTCCATGCTCCACGATTTGCCATTCCTGTGAGTGTTGCTATGCACAAACTAGGTACAATGTATTCCATTTGCATCACAGCTTCTACACCGTATATGAGCCTGAAAGGCATTTGTCCAATCATCTTCTTGCAAGTCGTTATGTATGCCCATAGCACTGCGAGTATGCGCACATCCCAGTCATTTCTCTCAGCAGTTCATACCTTCGTCAGTGTGCTCTCCAATATCTTATTGAATGCTTCCACCATCCCATTAGCCTACGGATGATAAGGCATATTTCTCATGATACACCTAAAATTCCTCTGTCAACGTACTGATTGTTTCATTAAGAAAGTGCGTACCATGATCACTCATCTAGATCTTTGGACACCCGAATCGCGTTAGGACATACTCAAAAATATTTTTTGTTGTTTTCAGGCCTGTGTAGCCTTTCACAAGCTGTGCCTCCTCCCATTTGGTCAAATACTCAAATGCAGTGATGATGTGCCGCACACCCATCTTCTTTCCTTGTGGCTAAATTGGTCCCACAAAGTCAATTACCCATTTTTCGAATGGTTGTAAAGTCACCTATGGCATCAGAGGCAGCTCATCCCTTTATGATAGCCTGCTAATCCTTTGACATGTATCACATGCCCTACAATATGCTTTCAAATCCTTATGCATGGTTGGCCACCACAACCCAATGCATAGAATCTTCTATGTTGTTACTTTCCCTACATAATGTCCTCCTATAGCTCCTCCATGAGCCTCAGCGAGGATGCTGCTTCATTCAAAGTCTAGCACATAATGTCACAATATTTCATTTGAACCCATTTTGTACAAGTGCCCTGAAATGATAGAAACGTCTTCCACGTGCACTACCAATTCCTTCTTCTGTTGACTTGTATAACCTTCTAGAGTTGATCCTATCATCAGGAAGTGGTTAATATCTTCAAAGTGACTATCCTGGATGCACACTACAAAGAGCTTTGCATCAGGTAGTCCTTCTTCCAAATTAGTAGGTTCCTCTCTAGTTTCAATGCGCGACAGATGATCAGGGCCCACATTCAGTTGTCCTATCTTCACAATAACTTTGAAGTCGACTCCTAGAATGAAAACAACCACCTACATATCGCCCCCCCCCAACACAGGCTTGTTTACCAAGTACTTCAATGCAGAATGATCCTTATACATCTTAAAGTGTCTGCCCAATAAATAGTGCCTGAACTTATGGAGCGCATACACCATAACTAATCCCTCGCGCTCTATCGTGGAATAATTTTTCTCTGCTTTATACAAATTCCTACTTGCAAACGTTATAGGATGATCCAGTTCTCCCTCACTAGCCTGTGTGAGTATGGCCCCCAACGCAATACATGATGCGTCCACCTACACATGAAATTCCTTCTTCCAGTCTGGGAAGACTAGGATCGATGCGGTGACCATTTTATCTTTCATCACATCCAAGCTCTTATGACATTCATCATTCCAACAGAATGTGGCATCATTTTTCAACAATTTCTCCATAGGCACGGTGATCTAGGAATAGCTCTTGATGAACTTCCTATACTATCCAGTATTCCCTAGAGTTGCACACAGCTGTTTCACACTCTTCGGTGCCTCCAAGTTGATTATCACTATGATCTTCATGGGGTATACCATCAATCCTTGTCTGCATACCACATGACCTAGGAAGATCCCAAAAGGGACACAAAATAGATACTTCTTTAGATTGAGCATGATTTGGTATCTCCTACATGCATCTGTCATCAAGCGCAGACTTGCCACATGGCACTTGACCAATCGAAACACTGTCCAGTCATCAAAGTATACCTCTAGAAATTTATGAATGAAGTCTTTGAATTCCATAATGACTATAAGCGAAAAGATCACTGGCGCATTCTTCAGCCCAAATGGCATTACTATGTATTGAAAACATCCCCATTCAGTCGTGAAGGTCATCTTGCTTCTATCCGTAAGTATGATTTTTATCTGATGGTACCTAGAGAACCCATCAGTGAAAGAGTATGCTTCTTGGCCACCTACATTATCCAGGACCTCGTCAGTAAATGAGGTCAGGGAAGGATCATGCACACAAGCATCATTCAATTTCTTGAGATCTACGCATATCATTATTTCTTCCTTCTATTTCTTTTCCTGAACCACTATTGGTCTTACCCAATCAGATTCTTCCACCGGTTCAATAATACCCATCACAAGCATCTTATCTAACTCAATGGGGACCCTTTCCTTATACTTCAGGTTGAGGTGGTATGGTCTTTGTTTCACAGGTTTCACATCCAGCTTTAGGGTGATATTCATGACGCCCAGGTCTCCTATTACCCCTTTCATATCGGAAACATTCGTGGGGAATAAGTCCTGATATTCACAAAGTAGGTCGCGGACCTTATCTACTGTCGCGTCATTCCAATAGTCCCCAATCTTTGCAAACTTTGGTTTTTCCTCCATGCCAATGTTCACCTACCTAGTCTTGAGCGACTCAGTTATATCTGGGTTCTCTAGCTATGGCCCTTCAACTTCGTGGTGACCTTCACTCTCCAGGATATTAACCTTTCTTGGGTCTTCATCTTCTTCTTTCATTGTTACATTATAACATTCCAATGCATGGGTTAGCTGGGTAGTCCAATCAGGTTGAATTAGGTCTAGAGGATCCTGCGGTATCCTAAATATGGCTATCTTAGCCTCCTGCAACGCTTCATCGATGGACTCAAAACCATCCTCAAAACTGAATGTCATCAAAACTCCTTGGGATAAAACATCCCATTCTTCAATGCCATGATAGAGTTTTGTCTCCAAGTACCAATTCATTGGTATAACCTCCAAGGTATGAGAAAACGGATGGACCCACTGCAGCTGAGGCTTCACTCCATATGCTTCAGTCCATTTGGCCAAATGATTGCGTGGATCATTCCTCCTATCATACTTTTCTATTAGTCGTACCTTTGGGTGGCCAAAGCATATCCTCATTATCCTCCTATATTTGGGCCAATCTTTGAAACTACCCTTTTGTGTACCCCACCATCTTACAAGTGTAGCGCGCAATGCCCAATATAATGCCTGGAAGCGATGCTTCTTGTGAACTTCCCTTTCGAGTGCATCAAAAAAGCGATCAACATCAGTTAGCCCATCATAGTGAGGGAGTTTCCTTACCTTTGATGATAGGCAATGCAATGACTTTGTCATCATATTACAACACAACATAGATACTTCATGCAGTTGGTTCTACCAGTGCTCTAGTTATTTGTCTGAATTTGATGTGCAAGAACTCTCACGGTCCCATGCAATACTTATGTCTGCTGTTAGATTCACGCAATCCTGGTCTCACACTGTTATCTTGTAAATCTGGTCCAAATCATATTACTTTCATAGTCACAGACTGGTTCTATATAGTGTGGTACTTCTACAGGATCTAGTGGCACCACTAAGCGGAGTGCTTTCTTTTCAAATATCATCTTTCACTTCTTCAGGTTGATTACCCAATTCATGTCAATGGCCCAAACAATCCCAAGGAGTGAAAGGTAGGGATTGTTATCATCCACAATCTTTATTACTTCAAAGTCAGCCAATGCCCTCGTGCCTTTGATGTCAACTATTACCCCCTGCAGCGTCCCCATTGGGATGATTTTCTGTTGATTCACCATCCTTAACTAGATTAGAGACCACTCGCTCACAAGTCTCCCCATTCTTTCCCATGTTTGTTTTGGAAAAAAAAATTCATTGGACCCCAGATCCAAGATAACTTAGTCCATTTCATATTCCCCTATCTGCGTAGTGAGCCTCATCTCATGTCCAGTCCTTGCCTTATGCTTACCAAGATTTCTGACTACACACGGTTCACCAGTCGCGTTGTCCTTTCCAGTGCACTAATTGATCAATTCTTACAGCCCCTTCACAACCTTACTATCACGGAGTAGTTTCATGCAGGTCTCTAAGAATGTGGTAGTCATGGATGGGTCCATTTCTTCAACAGGTTTCTCCTGAATTCATTAGGTAGAGGCCTCAACAAATATTTTCTTTGCTTCCATAAATGTTTCCCTTGCGTGCTCCAGATTAAAACCAGTCTCCTTTTTTGGTGCTTTGCGAACCCACACACCTTATGCAGGCTGCTTCCCTTTATCCTCACCAATCGTTGTTCCACTCCGCAGCATAATGTTTACCTTAAGGTCTTCCTCGCAAGGCTCAACCCTCATCATCTGGAGGTTCTGCATCGGTTGCGGAGGCTGCACCCCCTTTCCATGAATCTTAGCCAGTAATATAGGGCAATCCTCAGTCGCATGGTCAAACCGAGTATAGTAGCGGCATGACAGTTGCATTAGATTTGGGTAGTCTCTTATGTAGTGTCCTAGTCCTCCACAATTGTAACAAATAAGCTACCCTCAGCCTCCACCAGGCCCCCCTCCACCTCGGCCTCGGTTGCGCCCCTGATACTCACCTCGCACTCCCCCACCGCCTTGGTTCGAAGGCCGTGTTTCTACCTGTACCATGTATGCAGGTGTCTTGTCCATCATTAATTCGTAACTACTGCAATTGTGCTTGTCATGACATACTGATTGACATAAATTGCAGAAGAGTTGTTTTGGTGTCTGTACGAATTTCTGTAGGAAATGGGAATTGTCAGTTGCATATTTCCCAGCTACCTGGCATATAGCACACCATAGCGCGGACTCTGTATTTGTTCTTGCCACAGCCTCCAGCCTTAGAGGCATTGGTCCCCCTGATGCAACATAGTTCACAAAGACTGGAGAGTGATCCTTGTCATGCCCTTGACCTTTGCATTTCAGGCACCAAACTTCTTTGTGCACCTCCGACCGAGCTGTTCTGTCTTTCTTCAAACTTTGTATTTTGAGGCAAAGGTTTTGTAACTGCGCATGAATATGCTCAACCCCTAGATTAGCATCCTAAATTGGTGTCTCATGCAGTCTCATTGCGATTTCCAGAGCTTTTGCCTAGGTCCCAATCTTCTGTTGTGATAGCGCAACCCTTACGTGGGGCTGGAGTGAGGCCACGAACCATTCGTGGTGCTGGCGATCAATTAGGTTCATGTTGGCTTCAGAAATCGGACATTTTAATCTTTGATCCAAATCCCATGGTGTCTCCCTAGGCTTCATCATGATCTCCTTGAATCCCACAAAGGATTGCGCTTGAAACTTAGGTCTACTGAATTTCCTATTCAACGTAGTCTGGATGTCTTCCAATGTAGACATTACATTATCAGTATTGTACTTAATGTACCATGTTAGTGCGCAGCCCTACAAAGCACCAACTAGAGTTTCCTTCTTCATTTCATCATCTGTGATACCTTGATATTACCATACAGCCTTCTTGATGAACCAAAATTGGTTTGGATCTTCATTTCCTACGCCCTTGAACACAGGTATCTTTACGAAGTTAACCATGTCGAATCGTGGTGGAGGTGGTGGTGGTGTGGGCGATGGGGTAAGTGGTGGAGGTGAGGATGGAGGTGGTGCGGATGGGTGGGATGAAGATGGAGGTGGTGTAGGTATTCACAGGAACCCTTGTCTTATCAATTGAATAGTGCTTAGCGGGGAAGCCTGTGTTGCTCCTTCGTCGTCACTCAAAGGAGGCCCAATCAGTGGGCTGTACTTAGGTCCTTTTCTTCCTCTATCCCTGAAAGACCTTCCACTTTACGTATCTCCAAACATCAATGTAATTGCATGACACACTTTTCACACAATATCATCTTAATCCAAGTATTTAGTGATTTCAAATACTTACCTCATAGTCATTTGAAGAAGTGGCGCTATGCTTCGTTGTAGTTGACTGAAGTATCAACCGTGAACTTTGTCACAAACCCTCCTATGATATGGCTGAGCAAGTGATCAAGAACATGTGTGACCTTATCTTCAGAGGCTTCGAGTCTTTGCACTAACTCCAAGGTCTAGACAATCAGATTGTTAAGCCTCCACCTTCCCTAGCCATCTGCCAACTTCATGATCCACTCGTATAATTAAATCAGGAAAGAACATAAGAATATTTCGTGAATTTCTATGTACAGATATTTGTCCAACCACTGTTCCTTTTTCAATTACAAATCCTTGTTTTCTTTTGTCGTGAATTTGTGGATCTTCCTATCTAACCAGTCTTCGGTCTCCTTCTTAGTTGGATTCCAATGATGTGACATCACAGAGCTCATTATGCAGATCTAGGTCGCGACAATGGAACCATTTGTTGGCTTCATGGGCCCTGACGCAGGTTCAGTGTTAGTTGGCCAAGAAAATCCCTACACTACTGGCCTTTTCAACATCAATCCCTAGAGCATGGACTAAAGTCTCACCCGGAGTAGTATGGGGGGATGCAAGAACCAAGTTTCTGCACCGTGAGATGGTTGTGATGTCGGTTTTATACCTTAAACCCTTCCTTCCTATAGATCGATAAGCCTTTAGGGCTTATCAATGTACTTTCTCTTCCATCTCTTAGAACCTTCGCGAAGGTATATGATCGTCCTTCACACAACCCTAATCAGTGGCTTAGGTACTTCCATGCCTTTGTCACTGTGTTATTGTATAATTTCCTGAATTGCCTTAAGTGTTTGCCAATTTTACAATGCAATTAATATTATCTTCGTGAAAACATATTTACTTATTTGCGTTTTTATAACAGATAGAAACCTATACATTCGTGCATCAAATTAGCATTATAACATAAAACCAAAACTTAACAGAACATAATCACATGTGATCCACCTACGAAAAATACATAGTAATTTCATAATACTTCTCTTTATTTATGATTCAGATTTTCAATACAGACTCTATCTTCCCTACACCACAACTGTAGGGGTCTATGCACTCAGCTACGGACATCTACCCTAGGCCTTTGCACACTCAGCTACAAAGCCTCTCCCTACATTAAGACTCTCGGTGTTAGCTCTTGACAAACTCATCAAGCACTTAAAACTTACCTTCCCTTATATTTCAAAGACTCCCTTTTTATACAATCCCATGGTCTGCGGACCAAGGGTAGATCTATAAAGCTGACAAAAGCTATCTAAACTAAGGCGAGAAACCCTTTTTGACCCTTTCTATCTTCACGCTCCCTAGCCACAAAATGTGGAGACTTTACATTACTTTGTACAAAATTCAGGCTTTCTACCCCAAACTTAGGCTTTATTCCCAAAAATGATCCCATTGGACCCGTTCCCAACAAAGAGCATGTTTTTGAAGACCTCGTGGATGTGGATATTTTTGCTATCGACAAGATAGTGGCTGAAAGAAAGGAGAGTGCTTGTCCTTTTTCTAGTTTTCAAGATGGGGTAATGCTTTAGATTATTGAAGATTCTTCTGCTAATTTGTTGATATCATCAAAAGAGGCCATTTGTCATGTTCTTCAGGATCCTTTGGTTGATCTGCTACAACCATGAAGAAAAATGGTTCTTACATTTGTGGATTGTAGTCAACAGTTTTAGTGGTAGTTTGGGTTACGAGTCTTGCTTTCTTTTTTCTTGTTCAAGGCAACAACGAGTGGCACTCAATCAAGTAGCCTTCTACCTAAGTGGATACATTGGAAGGAGGTGATTAGCTAGTGTACATACTTTCAACATATGCAATATTACATTGTACATACCATTTAACCTTGAAATATTGCAAGTGTGGGTAGTCAAATTTGATATTTAAAGCCCAAGGTGAAGGCCATAAGATCTTAACTTACCGCTACCATAAATAAGTCATTTTGTATAGTAAGAGTCAATCAGTCCCTCAATAATTTTTTCCAATTTGATAGTCTGTATATTAGTTTTATACATGGTTTCCGTTGCCTAATGGATAGGCTTCTTGTTTGCGGTGTCATTCTTGGAACCTCACAAGGAGGTTGCCATCCCCAATGGAGCCAATGTTAGAGTAGGTTAATTTATTAAGTGAAAATCCTTCAAAATACCATTTTTCTATCTTGGAGGGGTTCAAATTCATAAATTTTTTCATTATCATAAATTTGACTTGTCACTGTTTGGAGAGTCATGTTGAGTTTGGTAATTTCTTTGGTCATTAATGTCAGTCATGGGAAGGAGTATCCAAGCATTGAAAAATTTTGTAAAAAATGGTTGATTCATGATGTTGAATGTTTATAGGGTGTCTACAGTTAAAGGAATCATGTTAAAGCAATACATTCATAGATTTTCCAATTTGTTCCCTCTTTAGACATCTTTACATTTTCCTCTATTATCATCCCCTTATTCCCTTGTTATCTTAAATTCCTCTATTCCTAATTATTCACATATCCCCTACACCTTAATAATTTTCCATAATCCCCACACTCATCCCAATCATGGAGGGCTTCTACACTCTGCAATGCAATTTCCTCTTAAATTCATTGTTTTAGTCACCATTTTGGGGAACAGTGTCTGACCAAATGGAGGAGAATCACGAAAAGTAGAAAGAGATTTTTCTTAATCACAGACCAGAGCACAATAACTTCTTCTATATTTTTCATAGGTGTCATAGATCGGGATATTTGATTGAATATTCAAAGTCTAGGTTTTTGACTGCGCAAAACCACTCTATTTTAGTCACCATTTTACGAAACGGTTTTCGACCAAATGGAGCCGAATTTAGAGAAACGAAAAGATTTTGTTTGCAATCATGGGACAAGGAATAATAAACTCTTCCAGTTTATATACAGGTGTCATAGATCAAAATTTTGGACTACATCTTCAAAGCCCATTTTTCAGACTGCACAAATACTCTATTTTAGTCATGGGTTTATGGAGTTGTTTCTGAGGCTCTAGGGAAGAATTTGAAGAAATGGAGAGAGGTTTTTCTTAACAGAAATCTCATATAAAAAAAATATGTCAGATTTTATACATCTGCTATAGTTTTGGAGATACCCGCGTCAAATGGTGGCCTATTTTCGCCGTTTCTGCTAACAGAATCACGCGCTGCACATGCGTTGCACACTCGCTAGGGAGTCCGTGCTCATACTATCTCACGTACACTCGATGATGGCCACCTATGAGGTTTGAAGATGTTGGCATAGGGTGCATGTTGTGTGTAGTTCACTTTCTTTAAAGCTCACCACGTGCCTTTTATAGAAGGATTAGGTTTCCAGTGCTACGTAGCTACTACACAGCCTTTTGAACAGTCAAAAAATAAAGTTTTTTGTTCTTTTGCTATTTCAGTTATTTTTATCAGTTTGAAGACTTTTCCAAGATAAGATAATATTTATTATAATAATTTGTTTTTGTTTTCAAATGGAAAAAAATATGCATTATGTTTTATGTTTGGAGGAAAATCATTTAAAAAACAACAATTTACTATGTTCTTTCAGTTTTGAATCGATCCTCTGTGGGATTGAAGATGTAGTGAACCTGAACTTATTTTGATCCATGTATCTCTTATATATTTTCATGAATGAAGACAAAGAATTTTGCTTTTGGTTTCTCAATTGCTAGAGGATTTATTGCAGTCATGCTTGTGATTTGGTTTTAATGATCATGCCTGAATGTTGAAGGGGTTCTAGTCAATTTAAGGAGATTATTATGGTATGGATTTCTTTGGAATAAGTTTTTCTCTTAGTTTATGTGCCCTTTCCCTTCTTTATTTTCTTCATACTGTTTTTAAAGGTGTAGGGGACGGTTATATGCTCATATTATAAATTCATATTATATGCTCATGTATGATTGAACCAAGTATATTTCAGTTGTAAATGAAGTATGTATGCCTTTAAAAGTTTTGTATTTTCTTCTTGATGGTCATCGATCTGAGCTACAGTGATGAATGTTATTATTTATTCTCTTTCGATAAATGTCTTGATACTCTCACCTTTTCTATACTACAATTTCGTTATTCATTGCAAAAACTGTACTAATTAAGCCACCACATATGAAGCTGGTTAGAAATACATCAGCATGTCACATTAGGGATATCACTATTACTGTCAATAGTTTTTCTTAGAATCCTCTACCACCTTCATTACCAAAATCCAAGTACTCCTAGAACTGGTATTTCTATGCTATAGAGTCAAACCTTTAGTTTTATTCGTTGATGGAGCCCCCTTCAGCTAGAAAGGCCAGTTTTCTAGCCTAGAGCGGTTTGTGGTTATCTCTGTGGCCCTTTCCTCAACCTAAAGGGATTTATGGAGTGATAACACAAACTATGGGTTGGTATGCCTTAGTAGATGGTTGGTAAGACTTGGGTGAAGCTGGTTGGATGAGTCCCTTCCTGTAGATAAACAATCCCTACAACAAAACTTGTTTCTCTTTTCATTTATGCATCACTACATGACCACATGGAAAAGATGAATTGAATTTGAGTATGTTGATCTATCTACTATTAAGGACTAGGTATATGATATGGATTGCTTTTTAAGCTACAAAAACCTTAAGAAAACAAGATAAGAACTACAAGTTCTTCCAAGAAATCATAAACAGCTACATAGATAAGAATGGAACCTAATTTGTGCAATGATCAAAAGACAACTCTATTTTTGGGGCTATGAGAGTGGGGTTATCTAGTCATGATCCCATGAGGAGATAACGTAGGGGCCACTGTGACTATATTTTCTGGTATAATTTCTCCACTAAATTACAACACTAATATACCTCTTCAAACTAATGGAAGCAAGGTTGAGCAACAATTTAAGTACTTGTTAATCTAATCAGAAAGAAACATAAATAAACTTCAACATATAACTATCATTCCAAGCTAAGAATACAACTACAAAAAGAAGAAATTCTACTGCTAGGGTCAGGCCCTAACCCAAGGGATTCAGCCCTGTAAGTCAACTATGTGTTGGATCAAGGTAGAAATTCTCATTATCATCAAAATTTCAAGTATAACACAACAATAATGGTGACAATGTTTCAGCTCAAATGGCCTTTTAGCTACAACAAAAACTTGAATCCTAATGAATACTTTTTCCCTCTTATTTATACAAAACTGGAGCTACCAAAAACTCCCTAGAAAATATGTATACTTGTCTCACTAACTCAAGAATAATGTTTCCTTTACTGTGACTGGCTTGGCTACCAATGAAATCAGTTTGCTTGGCTGCCAGTGACATGGAGATGATCAGATAGAGTGGAGGAATCTTCGAATTATTCGAGGAGTTAAGGACGGATTATGATAGAAAGGGTAATTGTGGTCGGCATTAGGAAGAATCCTAGTACCATTATCATAGCAAATTGGCCTTCGCAGGTGCACAAATTCGAACACTAAGTATTTGATGGCCGAGAGAAAGCAATTTGAAAATAACTTGCATGTTGTCAAGCAAGAGGTTGAACAACTTCATGCAGAAACTCAAAACACAGTTTCCACACACGTCCTTCTGGAGGAAATGAAGGCATCGATACTTAGTGAAGTATTGACACTTGGAGAGACCATGCAGAATGTCTATGAACATCTTGTTACCATGCATAAGGCAGTTGTCCATGTGCATGGCTTACATTAGTAGTGTAAATATTTTGTCAAAGCTCTCATAAATGTGCAAGTTGTAATCGATGTTGTGCATGAATGGTCAATTTTATACAAAGGGGCACCGCTTGACATGGAAAATAAAATGAAGCAATGGGTAGAGATGGAAAAAAAGAGATTGTCGATGCTGATCCATAACAACGAGTAGCTTGCCTCATTCATTGGTTACGTTCAAGCCTCATGTGCATGGTTATACAACAGTCTAGATTTCTTGGTGAAGTCCCACAGGATCCCATCAGTTGGCACACTCACTGATTCCAAACCTACGCACCAAGTTAGGAAGGAGATAAAAGAATACTTGCAGAAACTTAGAAAAAATTCCACCAAAGGGAGATTTGGAAGTGAATAGACAGAATATGCAAAAATACATCAGTGGCCTTGTCCAAGTGATGAAAATGTTGCTCATGCCTCAGAAGGAAGTTGAAATTGGTTCCAAATCATTGTACCCAGATGCCATGGAGGCTATAGTCCGCTTCCAGCCCAACACCATCACACATTTTGGGGATGTCATCGTATAGTACCAATCTTGGCACCGATATGTGACCAAGAGATAACAATTGGAAGTTGTTGAGCTTGAGTTTTCCCAAACTCAAGCATGATAGTGTTTTGACTGGTTAGGTTGTCTAGTTGGATCTACCATATTTTGTCTTATATGGGTACGAGTGTAAATTGTAATATTATTTGTAATTAATTTGTAAGTGGAATTCCAAGTGTCAATATTAGAATGTGAAGAGTCATGATGCAATTTAATGAGTTATTTTGTAAAGAAGTTGAAGAGTCATGAGGGTAATCCAAAAATCATAAAGGGGAGTTGAAGAGTCAATCCCTCTTATTATACATATAACCTCATAACTCATGTAAAGGGATTTTGGGAGCCAAGATTTTGGATAGGATTAGGCTTAGAATCAAAGGTTTGGGAGTTTGTGGGAGTCTTGGCCTCTCTATAGCATAGAGGAAGTATATTTATTTGGAGGAGCAGGTGATGTTGACTTCACGTTCCACTATTAGGGCTAGTGGTTCATCAATGGTGTATGTATGATTGGAACTTTCACTTAACAAAAACTCAAAGCCGATACATTTTCATGCATATGTTGTAAATATAGTAGGACTACTCTTGTTATGTTCGCAATGTATGCTATTCAACTTATGATTATGCTTATGAACTATTTCGTTTGCATTAGTACAAATCTTGTTGAATGTGTGTTGTTGTATTAATTCATCAATGTTAACTTGTGAACTATTTCGCATATTATCTTATGATGTCATTATGCACTTTTGTTCCTTTAAATATGCGTACTATTACAAGATTTTAAGGGGTTCACTTATTTTCCCTTCTATGTGGAAAAACCTTCACGCATCACACTTTTCTCTCCATAGGGTCACACACTTTTTCTCACCAGAGTCACTATACATCACTCTATGCATAATTGCAACCAAGGAATATCATTAAAACCCATTGCATCGTAAACCAAGAAATATTCCGAATCGGACTCCTACACCAAATGGCATGAGGTCTAATTGGGACTTCATAACATTTCCTCAACTACTTGGAAAGCACTTGGTTCGCCATCGCTTTTTCCTGAAATGAGAAATCTGACAGGCTTTGACAAAGGAACCAGTCGACCATTAGGGATCCTTCCAAATGTGCCCATTACTTTGAGAAGGAAAACCGTTCACATGAACGTGATGGTAGTCCAAGGACCCCTAGATTATAGTCTACTCCTTGGGCACGACTATATTTATTGCATGGGAGCCGTTGTCTCCTCACTCTTTAGAGTAATGTGTTTTCCGCACGAAGGCAGAATGATTGAGCTCGTAGACCAAATGTCATTCCCTGGTTCACACATCGCAAATAGTTAAATGCCATCCCTAAATGGTCTTTTCATGCAAGTAATGTCTCATTGATCTCCAATCCGTCCACCTGATGAGCGCGAGTGATTCAGGAGATGTGACGAAAACCTAGGGGCATGCACCCTGGTCTGTTTCAGCAGGAAAACCTTCGGTATATAGTAGGTTTCTGCGGAGGATATATGACTAGTCTGACACACCCGTCCTTGCAGGAAAATGGGATTAGGGTGGAATAAGATACCTTCATTAAAGTTATGTGAGTGGAGAAGTCTATGCCACTCACCTTTGTCTATTTCAGTAGACATCGCCAAGGAAGCATTTTGTCCGCAACACTGATGGAACTTTCATGGTAACCTGGGAATTTTTCACTATACCTGGGGGCATGCAAACCTTTCCACATGCAAGTGAAGAGCGACCATTTATTTTTTAAATTTGTAGGACCTCTAACCCTTTAAACCTGTAAGGCTGGTCGTTTTCTAGCTTGCATAAAGAAAGGATCTGGGGAAAATCTTACGAAAGGTGCAAGCCCCATAAAAAATGGCATCTTGAATGAGACATCCTTATTATACGACTGGCAAGCAGTGTTACTGCAGGGTTCAAGCTCGTTTAAAAATAAACCCGCCACGAGCAGTTTTAAAGTGGAATTCAAGCTCGTTAAAAAATAAACATAAGAAAATGAGCAAATGTTTCCCCCAGAGTTTAAGCTCATTGAAAAATGAACCGGTAAATAACCATTATGAATGCCTTATCGTTAGCTTTTGAGCCTTGGTCGTGTTGTCATCATCACCTCCACTCTGTTTTTTAGCTGATCATTCACCTCCATTTGATTGTTTACCCATTCGAGGAACATCTGCGAAGAGTGATTCTATTAGCCATCCTTGTGACACTGCCATGATTGGAAAATTCCAAACCTTACCTGGAATCATCTGCTACCCGAAATCATCACTCGTTCCTCGAAAACGAGTCTCCTTTAAGCACTTTTCAACTGAGTCGTAAAATATGAAAAGATTTCCAAGCAATTAGCCTCTCTGGCTCGTTAAATTCATTAGAAGTTCTATCCCTCCTCTAGATTTTAATCTTTTTGGACCTGAGGGATTATTACACAAAAAGATCGAGCACTTGTCTTGTTTGGCTCGTTAAAACTATAGAAAATTCATCCCTTTTGTATTATTTTACGCTTTTTCAGATTTAAGGGATTATATGACGAAAAATAATCTTTGGAGTTTCCTTTCTGCCCCTTTCAGACTCTCTAAAATTGAAAAGGACCGAGTTATCTTTGTTGTTAAGCTCGTTAAAACCTAATAGCGACAAACTCGTCCAAATGGACGAGAATGAGTTTCACTGTCGCTACGCTCGCTAAAATATAGTGGCAAGTTTGCCCGCAGGGCGGATTATAGAACAAGCATATGTTATCCTCTTCAAGCTTGATAGAAATAAAGAGGTACTCGTCATCAATGACTGGGGAAAATTGGGAAGAAAACTTGAAAAAGCTTTATTGGTAGCAAGTCGCTCTTGAAAATGACACTTTCCTTCCGCATCCAAGCCAGGTTGGGTTGATCCGTTCATTGGTCATATCACCATTGGTCCATCACACCATCCATCTTTGGGGTTAATGCTACCAATCCATCGTCAGTGTCGCCGATATGTTCAAGAGAAGTCATTCAGAAAATTCGCCTGTGTCTCACCCACTGTAATACATTCACGCTCCATTCTTTTCATGACCGCCACCCTGAACACTGTATCATCAGATCGTTTTCACCTCCAAAATCATTTGCTTCATTCCGTGTCATAGATGTGGGATTCATTAAGGCCCTCCTATGATGGGTCACTTCTTGTCGACATCAGCTCATTATCCAAGAAGTCGACCTGGGAACAACCCTTTCCGTACTTTGAAGCTTGCATGCCTCAATGGCAAGTTTCTCACTTTCAGTGACAGGTTTACATTAATGGCCTTCAACTAAGAGATTTTGCGTGGTGTTTGACACCAAGTCCCCTTTCACACCACGTGAATTGTACTATAGTACCTTGAGGGTCATTGTCATTATTGGTGATTCCTCTCACGTCTGTTAACAACTTACATCATTGGCTGGTAATCAGGTGATGTCTTTCCATGTTCGACTCTAGAACATTTTTCACATGGATCGACTTGTACTCCGAGTGAAGATTGAACGATTTTTGAAGACCCTGGATCTATTTTCATCCATCTGGGCTGCGATATATTCAGGAATATAATGACATCAAATGTGCATCATTGTCGAACAGATGATCATCCAAATCAAAGGATGATGAGTCCAAATCATCAGTCTTCCATATAGACGATTGTCTATCCTATGTACATGAAAACGAATTTATAAAGGTGAGCATGGGAATGCCTGCCTCAGCTAGATCATGAAAAATGTTGTCAAGATAACGTATTGTATTGTATCTTATTACAGGTCACCTCCCAGCTTGAAAAAACTTCGTATCCTCATGGTAAAGCATTTCACCCGACATCAAAAGATTAATGACCTCATGCTTTAGGGGGAAACTGTTATAGACATTTTTGGGCACTGCAACCTCAATCAGAAATGTCCATAAACTAAGGGCTCCTAAGTCCCTAAAAGTGTTGCTTCACTACCTAAAGGAACAAGGTCAGCTGATTATATCATCTCCCAGAATTTCTCCACTAAAAACTGATCAGAAATGGTTAAAACTGGACCATAATGAATACCCAGTGCAGAGGGTGCGATGCATATCACCTTCCGAGTGTAAAGGGTGTGATGCATACTAAATGGCCCCTATGTAGGGTGTGATGGTCGGGAATGGACAAATGGCAGGGACATTTTGCGAGGTGGAAGATAATGGAATCTTCCAGAAGCTTCCCCTCTGACACTTGCATCTCTGTTTTCGACCAGGAATGAGTAAGAGATCATCAGTCTCCAAGTGGAATCAAGAACTATCAGAGGGAGGACACTAATAAAGATCCCAGAAGATGACTCACCCACCTACAATCATCTATATATGGATCCCTCATCACAGAGATCCAGAGGTTGGAATTTTGTATCTTATAGAGAAGTGTTGTTGGTTTTCTCATGTAACTTCATAGTTTTGGGTGATCTAAGCTTTACTTGAGGTGAATAAGGGCTTTCTCACTGGAGGATGATGTTGGGTCAGAACATATGGTTGTAATCCTCTTGCTATTCTTGATCTTAATAAAGTTATTCAAGTTTTCCTCCATATTCTTGTATGTTTTCTTATATATGCATTTGTATGGTTAACACATATCTAGTCATGTGTTATTTATGAATATAGATATTTGTTCTTTGATAGTAGTATGTTGCTGTGATTCCATAGGTTCTCTTTGAAGCTGGGAAGATGAAGAAGAAGCGGCAAAGCTCTATCAAGAAGGAGAGGAATCAAACAAGGAAATCAAGCGCAAGACTAAGGTTGGTCTCCTTTGTTCCACTCTTATCTATTTTCATAA
>APFE030703821.1:177977-199422 GCA_000404065.3 Pinus taeda | reverse complement strand
TTCATAAAGGAAAGCGAAAGTAGACTTTACTTGTTTGTTTCTAAGATAGCTACTAGTCTTAGTGGGAATAGCAGCTCTGAGTGGACACGTAGATCTTGTAAACTAAGAAAACCATAATATTTCAAGGAAATGGTGCAAGAGGGAATTGTTATGCTTGTTTGGCCAATTTAGTGTGTCCTAAATTGCTATATAAATTGTCAATTCGGGAGTCGTAAACTGTTGAAGTGAAGTGCACTATATATGCAAGATAACCATTCTCTTATTTCTTTGTCGTTTTTAGTTTTTGATTTGTTTTTGGATTTATCTTCTTGTTGATTCCCTAATGTGAGATGGTAATTCTAATAATCAAGTATGGACAAAAGTATTCAAGGTAATGGTGGCCTTTAAAATAATTTCCAAACTTCAAAGTGTTCCAAAGGTTTTCAAACTTATAATGATGAAATCAAGATGTGCCTAGATTCTAATTAAACAAAATAGTGAACTAGTGACTATGAAACCCAGTATCCTTGCTACTGTATAAAAGGGAAAAGACTGAACTCAAAGTAATTCAAAAACTGTAAGCAAGGTAAACTAAATCATATCACATCAACTCATTTTTGACCCCTCACCATTCGACTCGCTCTGGCTATAGGAGGTAATCATAAACAAATTGAGTCATATGATATTTATATTGCATAAAATAAAACTAAGATCAAACTAAACATTCATCCTACAATCCCTCACCATTCGACTCACTCTGGATATAGGAGGTAACCGAGAATGATATGAGTAATCTAATCACTAACTTGCAAAAGTAAATAAACTAGTATCAAACTATACATTCACACTCAATCCTTCACCATTCGACTCGCTCTGGCTATAGGAGGTAACTGAAAAATGATATGAATAGTCTAATATCTATCTTGCAGAAAAGTAAATGAACAAAGCAAAACTAAAAGAAATGAATAGTTGTGGAATTAGAACTAAGAAAACAAACCAGCAGAATGACAAGATAATTCCATCATGTCATTAGTCATCAAAAAGCTATATACACTTTCCCGGGCTTTCTATTAGAACCTGAAAAGAAAGCATTGATCAGTTGACAGTCAATTGAAAGCATAAAAGAAACTATGGACAACAAACAACATAAATACCATGAGCAATGTAATATATACAACAAACATCTATGGCATCAAGAGCGTAAATGAGGAAAACATGAAGCTATACAGTAACTACAGGACCTTGGTGTACAGGGGCCCTCTGCAACCTTGGCCAATCAGAAATCAATCACGGATTTGAACTCAAAATCAGTGTCTTCTCATACATTGCAATACAGTCATAAAATAAAGACTAAGTCATGGCACGATGGCTCGTAAAAACAGTCAGGATTACATATCATCAGCTAGCCTATATGCATACAAAGATGCTTTATTTATAGCAGGAAATACATAACTAATTCCTAAGGTCTGCACTGGTAGACAAACACATAAAAGACCATATTTGGAAATCTAGCAGCATGGTAGCCGTGGGAAATAAATCCAAGGAGGGTGGTTTGTTGGATTCGGTTCACGGGCAGTCCCCAAGGGTTAGCACACCTCCTAAATCTTAGGCTCTTGCCACGCAATCCTCCTCGTGATGAAAAATAGAGTCCTGTCACCACAAAACTTCTAGCGTTGACCACCGTTAGACTGGCTTTGACCGCGGGCTTCTGTGAGAGATTCAGCTGAACCAAGGGGACACGTTCCATGTCCACATCATTTGTAGCTTGCCCATATGGCCAGATTCTTCAGTAAACACCTGTAGCATAGAATTTAACAAAAAGGTTGCGGAAAATGACAAGATTCCGTAGCTGACTGAGGAAAAATATAAATCAAACAACAATCATAAGACATAGTTAGGAAACCATTTATATGCTCTTTTTAAATTAATATGCAACGATTTGATAGCTTGGAGGTTCAGGTAATTAGAGAAGAAGGCGAAAAAGTTACGTAGGGAAGATGGAAGTTTGGGACTCAACATACCCCCACTATGAAGGTGTTGCATGTCCTCATGCAACCAAAATTTTAGTCATCTCCCTTTAGTCTATGTATTCTGAAGCCTCTACTAGTACATCCAGTCCTCTCCTCTTCTTTCTTAGTGCTACCACCATCCTGGGTTTCCTTATCAAACATCTGAACTTGAGATTGATTAATTCTCCGCTCAACTTTCTGCACTTCTACTTTATTTTCTTCTCCCTTTTCTGCCACATACCCATATGTAACATAGTATTATCATGAATAATTTTGTCCACTTTTCTTTGCTCCTTTAATGCCTCATTTTCTTGTTTAATGTGCCTTTTTAAAACCTCCAATTCAAACACTTCTTGTTTCAAAGATTGAACTTGTGCATCTTGTGTTATGTGAGGTAGAATGGATGGTGTGCTCGGGCCTGCAGTTGTCTTCTCTAAAGATTCAAGGTAATCATATACCTCTTTCTATTTTAGATCGATTTCAGGTGTTTTCCTTGGACTGGCTTCAAAGTCTTGTTGAGGAGGAGGACTGTCTTCTAGTTCTGGCTGAGAAGGGCTTATATCAACATCTGAAGGGCTAGCTTCAATATTTGGCAGAGGATGAGTGGACTATGGCTAGCTTGAGGTTTCTTAGGTGTTTCCCCACCCAAGTTGATGAAGTGGGGTTCTTTTACTTGTGTTTTCCTCCACTTTCCTTTGAGTCTGATGCTTCTTCTTAAGTACTGTGGGCTAGTACTTTATTCTTCCATAATTTGTTTTCCTTTTTCTTCCTTCTTAGTTGTGGCATCTGTGGAGCGATAAAAAGGGTCCTTTTAACTCCTAACTAATGTTTTGCAGTATAGTGCTTAAAATACAAAAGTAAATGAATGCTTCAAAGAAAATCTACTTACAGCAAAATACCTTGAAGCCTAAATCATTCATTCGGAAAAATAAGCAATGTATCAGTCAAGGGTCTAGTAACAATAACTGATCCCTTTGGAAACTGATGTAACCAAAAGTAATCAAGGAACAGATCTTCGATCTGGGGACCGGATAGCAAATTTCAATGCCCACTACAGTCTCAGACCGTTCTTCACCTCAAAGCAATCAATAACGCAAATAACAGGAAATGAAACAACAAATGTTCTAAACTAAATCATTCACTCAAACAACCATCAATCGAGGATACAGTGGCAATAACTCATTCCTCTAGAAATTGATGCAATTAAAATCAAACTGGAATAAGACAATCAATCTGGGAACGAGGAAGCAATAACCAATGTTCTCTACAACTGACAGTCCTACTTTAAAGCAATTAAAAGGAAATCGAAATTGAACTGAATTTGTTATTTAAAGTAAACTAGGAAAACTCTTTAAAAGCAAACTCTTGCAATTAATCAAAAGAAATGAAGAGCAAATTAAATGGACAACAAATTGGAATTAAAGGAATCGAATAACTAATCCTATTGAACAACAATCTTAAATGGAACCAAATAGCAAAACTAAGTAATTAGAAAGACACAACAAACTATAAATGTAATTGAATCAGCAACCTTAATCCAGCAGCATGAACATTAATCGCGGTTATTAAAGCAATTACAATCGCAGTTATATTTGAATAGTAACTTAATTGAACAACCATGGCAATTATAAATGAGCAGTAATTAAATGGACCAGAGTTCTTAATTAGACAGCGCAGTATTAGATCAGAATTATCAGCAGTACATTTCAAGTTATAATTAATAATTCTATCACTCACGCAATCCAATTATGATTTCAATATAACAAAGCAATTCTGCGAAATGTTCATAAACAAAAGATTGTTGAACAAAACAATTTAAAGAAATGAAAAGGAAATCAAACCATCACACGGCAGCAATTGTCAACCCAGGGTCTTTTTAACTCCTAACCTCACATTAATTGTCAACCTAGGGACGGCTTTTGATTTCAAGACTGTACTCAGTCTAAGGCGGCTATTTACTCAAGAGTAATGTTTTGCAGTATAGTGCTTAAAATACAAAAGTAAATGAATACTTGAAAGAAAATCTACTTACAGCAAAATACCTTGAAACTTAAATCATTCATTTGAAAAAATAAGCAATGTATCAGTCAAGGGTCTAGTAACAATAACTCATCCCTTTGGAAACTGATGTAACCAAAAGTAATCAAGGAACAGATCATCAATCTGGGGACCGGAAAAAAAATGTCAATGCCCACTACAGTCTCAGACCGTTCTTCACCTCAAAGCAATCAATAATGCAAATAACAGGAAATAAAATAGCAAATGTTCTAAACTAAATCATTCACTCAAACAACCATCAATCGAGGATACAGTAGCAATAACTCATTCCTCTAGAAATTGATGCAATTAAAATCAAACTGGAATAAGACAATCAATCTGGGAACGAGGAAGCAATAACCAATTTTCTCTACAGTTGATAGTCCTGCTTTAAAGCAATTAAAAGGAAATCGAAATTGAACTGAAGCTGTTATTGAAAGTAAACTAGGAAAACTCTTTAAAAGCAAACTCTTGCAATTAATCAACATAAATGAACAGCAAAGTAAATGGACAACAAACTGGAATTAAAGGAATCGCATAACCAATCCTATTGAACAGCAATATTAAATGGAACCGAACAACAAAACTAAGTAATTAGAAAGACACAACAAACTATAAATGTAATTGAATCAGCAACCTTAATCCAGCAGCATGAACATTAATCGCAGTTATTAAAGCAATTACAATCGTAGTTATATTTGAATAGTAACTTAATTGAACAACCATGGCAATTATAAATGAGCAGTAATTAAATGGACCACAGTTCTTAATTAGACAGCGCAGTATTAGATCAGAATTATCAGCAGTACATTTCAAGTTATAATTAATAATTCTATCACTCACACAATCCAATTATGATTTCAATATAACAAAGCAATTCTGCGAAATGTTCATAAACAAAAGATTGTTGAACAAAACAATTTAAAGAAATGAAAAGGAAATCAAACCATCACACGGCAGCAATTGTAAAGATATGATACATAGCAGCAGCATACCCCACCAGAGGCTGGGCCCTTAGCCGCCAGCGAACGCTGCTGGGCTACTTCAGATGAGAAGAATGAGCAGCAACTCCCAAATCATATATTAATCATCAAATTGTGAAATCATTACAACAACAAAAACTTGAGAATTACAACATGAAACAATCCCTTCTTATTCCTATCCTATCATGAATAATCCATCATCATTCTTGAATCTCTAAGTCTGAATCCTCAATTCTCCATTTCTAAATTCATCGTCTCTCTCTGAATTAATCGTCCCCAAAGTCATCCCCCTCTCTGATCTCTGTTTTGATTTAAATACAAAGAGAGCAGAGAGTGGTTACAACTGTGATAATTACAATAGATAGTTATTACAAAATTAGATTGTTTCCAACCAATTGATCAACAAGAAAATATATTTCCATCTATCTTTGAACAAGAGCAGGGCGAATTTGGCTTTGCAGCTGAGATTTGGAAAACGGTCGCAACAACAAATCTG
Source organism: Pinus taeda (assembly GCA_000404065.3). Classification (NCBI taxonomy): domain Eukaryota; kingdom Viridiplantae; phylum Streptophyta; class Pinopsida; order Pinales; family Pinaceae; genus Pinus; species Pinus taeda. The sequence continues at coordinate 193,918 of APFE030703821.1, read as the reverse complement.
AGAAAATTGTGCTCAAAGAACCCTGCGTTTCTCTCAGTACAAGTCGAATTTGGGAAAACCATTCTTTTCTAAGCTTAATTGGGTCCATTCTGGACAAAACCCGTGTTCCGGAGTTTCCATATTCTTCTTCATTTGCTCAGAATCCCAACCGCAAAACTATCTCTTCTTATTCCAGCGCATTTCTGAGTTGACACTTTTAATGATCAAATCTTCAATCTGGAAATTATCTTGGAGGCTAAAAATGGTGAATAATGTTATAACCAACTATCATTGATAAAATAATTCATAATCATCAATTTATTAGAAATAAAGTAAGATAAATAATATTCATCCATAAGAGCATAAATCATTTATAAAATGGATTTAAAATGATAAATTATAACAAATGATATAATAGAGAAGAGTAAAAATGGATGAAATAAGTGTTACAAAGTGGTCGTATTCACGGCCCAATAGACCCCCACACCGAATATATTGCATGTCCTCATGCAACGAAAACTGAATATGTTGCATGTCCTCATGCAATCCAAAGACAAAACCCATGTGTTAACCAAGCAATAAAATTTGTTTCTCTCAGCTCATAAAATGGATAGAACAAATGAATTCTTCCTCAATTAATGAATATTCAATTTTAGCAATCTTGATGCAGGCATAACAATTAAGTTGCAACAAAATATGATATAAATAACAGAAACCTTCATTAACCATTTTCCCAAAAACTACAAACTAGATTTTGTTGAAATGTTGCAAGTAGATTTGTAATATATGAATGCCTCTATGATCCAAAAATCAGATCGTTTTGATGCACGGATCATGAGATATAAACAAAATGGTTGTAGGTGAGAGTGCATGATTTCTGAAATTTTATGAACCAATTTAACTTGAAATGATCTAGGTTTGTGTATTTTAATGATACCTCTATGTTTTCTGGAAATTATAAGAATTGAGTTCATAGTTTTAAAAATATTATGGAAATCAATTTCTACACTGAAATTGTATGCCTTAAATGAGAAAGAAAATAGAAAACATCCATCATGCGTAGCAATTCCTCCTCCTCTCTGAAGAATTAGCATGCCCTCATGCAATGCTAGAAAAAAAATAGAGGTGGTTGCTACCAGCTGTGGAATGGTATGCTTGGTGTAAAACAACATGGAATAAGGGAGGTGTTGAGAATGAATAAGAATATAAATGGATGATAAAGAATATGAATGACATGGTCATAAAAAATAAATGAATGAAAGCGACACTCCCCCAAACCGAAAGATGATATGCCGCTGAAAAATGGGAAGTGGTAAAAACTATGAAATGGATGATGATAAATAATGCTCAAAATGGATTTTCATGAAATTCTCCTAAATTCGCAATAAATCAGAAAATTATGCTATTTTACCTCAAGTTTTACCTCCAAAATAAAAATGTGGAGTGACATATATGTATTGGTAGTTGTTGAAGCTGATGTAGGAAAAGTTGGTGCTGAAAGTGATGCAAAAGGTGGAATCGAGGGAAGCACATAATGTCTAAAGAATTGTTCATGTTCGCAAATTGCTCAAGCCGCTTCTGTTAGTTGCAATAGTGTGGTCATGCTGTGAATAGAATTTCCCCTACATACTTGTTGTTCTCCTGTAAACAAATCACACTTGTGCATACAATGTTCTTGAATCCATAGTGTTAGTTTTGAATAACAATAGATAAGATGCATACAAAAATTTCAATAAAAAAAACTTGTCTACATGAAATACTAATATTTTGTCAAATCAACAAGTTATGGCAGAGTGCAGTAATCATATCGCATGCTAACCCATAATGCATACATTCCTCCAATTGGAAAAGAGATTCCATGACCATAAATCATATGAAAGGTATTGCGCTGATTGCAAGGAAAGGGAATGAACAATACATCAGTAGAGTACACAAATCAATGATAGGACGACGAGAGTTATGGTTATAATGAGAGCAGAGTGTATAAAGATAGTCATGAATAAAAGATAGGATGCTTTGGATCGATGATAAGTTATGAAAAAAGAAAAAGGACAACAATATGCCAAAAAGATGCTTTACTGACGGTATTCTAGCTAAAAAATGATGTGATTGATCAAAAAATGATTTCTCATACGTAAAGGTTCAAAATAGGGAAAAAACAATTAAGGAAATAACTTCTCTGATAAAAAGAAAAAAAATAAGAAAAGGGTATTATAGTAATAATTGACGATAAGATATAACTTCAATACCGTAAGCAGAGCCTCTGCTGCCAGCAGGTGTCCATAGCCTCGGCAGGGTTGCTTTTTTTTTTAACCCATATGAGCCAGGATCCTCAATTTATAAATGGAGAGTTTTAGTGCTGTTCTACAGAAGATATCAGTGTGTTGGCGTGGTGACCAGATAACCACACTGCCATTCACTAGGAGGTAGAAAAAGTGATCAGGTCGGCTCGTGATGAGACCTCCTGTTCCAAGGATAATTTGGCTATCCAATGGATCATAACCCTGGTGTGGTGGCCATAATGGGAATGTCACTTTGTTACAGCCTTATGAACATAGTAGGCTGGCTTGTAATGAGATCCCCTATCTTCCATCTGCGAACAAAATTTTGTTGTTATTACACATTTTTATGATAAAAAGAGGGAGGCTCAGTACTCCTTAAGAGCAGGGATGGCGGAAGAAGTTGAACATGTCAATAGAAAAAAATATACCCGTAATCTCATTTATTACAGACAGAGAAGATTATAACCAGGAAGGGTGGAACCAGCATGGTATTAAGATGATCAATCAATATCATGTTCAATAGAAAACAATGCAGTAAAGTAGTATATAAATAATTTTGTCCTTTTGAAAATAAACTATCATCAAGGAGTTGTCCTGTTAAAGATCATAACATAAATGATATTAACGTGCTTCAATAGAATCCATAATTCTTATCCTCATAAAATAAGTGTACTTCATACCATGAAAGAGAATCAGGAAAATGTGGTTGAGATGAACTAAGAATAATCCCACAAGAGGAAGAAAGGGTTATTCTCGAAAATACTCCCAAAGTGTTGCTCATTTGAAGAAACAGCAAAAACACTCAAAATAAGTGTTGTTCTTTGTAGGGAACAACAAAGGAAATGAACACAAAAAAACAAAAATGCACACAAAAAAGTGTAAAAACGCAAATTCCATTTCTTTGGAAAAGGAACAACAAAAACTAAAAGTTTCGTTCCTTTAGAAAATGAAAAAAAAAATGCAAGCGTCGTTCTTTTGGAAAAGGAATAGCAAAAATCAAAAGTGTCGTTCCTTTAGAAAAGGAACAGCAAAAATGCAAGTGTCGTTCCTTTGGAAAATGAACAACAAAAGTAAAAACTACTGACATGTTATTCTTTTCGAAAAGGAACAGCAAAACGTGAAAGTGCAGAAGTGTTGTTCCATTCAAAAAGGAACAACAAAAAGTGAAAGTGCAGAAGTGTTGTTCCATTCGGAAACGAATAGCAAAACGTGAAAGTGCAAAAGTGTTGTTCCATTCGAAAAGGAACAACAAAACGTGAAAGTGCAGAAGTGTTGTTCTATTTCGAAAAGGAACAACAAAACATGAAAGTGCAGAAGTGTCGTTCCATTTTGAAAAGGAACAGCGAAACGTGAAAGTGTAGAAGTGTTGTTCCATTTCGAAAAAGAATAGCAAAACGTGAAAGTGTGGAAGTGTTGTTCCATTTCAAAAAGAAACAGCAAAACATGAAAGTGCAGAAGTGTTGTTCCATTTCGAAAAGGAACAACAAAACATGAAAGTGCAGAAGTGTTGTTCCATTTCAAAAAGGAATAGCAGTTGTTCCATTCGAAAAGGAACAGCAAAATGAACCATGAAAAAGGAACAGCAAAATGAACGGCAGACCCAAAAGGTGGTGTCCCTTTGAAAAAGGAACAACAAGAACGACGAAAATGCACGCAAATGATGTCCCTTCAGAAAAGGAACAGCAAAATGCACAATCATAAAATGCAAGCACGCAAAGAATGAATTAGTTGTTCATTGCATTGATGCTGAGGATGGGGTACAGTTTGAATGAAGCAACACCTGAAACACAAAATATAAAAGAAATTAGAAAAAAAACAACAAAAAATAGTATGTAGATAAATAAATAAAGTTACAACAACTATGATATTATGTAAAAAAATGATCTCTTTGAAAAATGTTTTGGCAGCAAAGACATGACATGAATCTTCAAATGGAAATCAGTTATTCATTTGTTCTATTATAAATCCGTTGGGTAATGAATTGGATGAAACTCCCTTTGTTTCATAAAATTTCTTTCAAAAATAACTCGTCCATAAATTGACCTTCTTTATTTTCCCAAGACCTACAAAAAAAACGAATGTCTACCTGCAATAAAACATTGAATCATGGAGAAAGAGAGGTTATCGGGCTCCCCTAATCCAAGATTTATGCAAAAACAACAAGTAGTTACTCTTTATAACAAATCCATTGAGAAAATAACAAAGCAAAATTTATCTGTCACTTGCGGGAAAGCAATGGCCAATCATGCTAACTTGCAGCGTTTTAATCACAACTTCTTTGTTTTTCATTGAAATTGAGTGATTCCAAAGCCAAATGAGAGCTAATTCAAATTTTTATCTCCAGTAGCAACAAGTTTTAAAAATTCAATGATATGATATGTCAATTTTAGTTAGAACAACCTGCATAACATAGTCATTTTCGATTACTCAGCTTAGACCAACAGTTGATATTTCAAGCATAAATTTTTTGTTTGATGTCGGATTTGAATGATTCAAATTTTAAATGAAAGTAGATTAATTTATTTATCTCTAATATAAACATGTTTTGAATAAAAGAAGAATTGATAGGTTAAATACTCTAAAGAATAGCCGAAAAGGCAGAGCTTTAAGAGTGTTGATTTACGATAGATAGTCAGTATTTTGATCATAACTTCCACATACGATATCAAAAATGAGTTATTCAAATTGCATTGTGAACTAGACTCATAGGAGAATCTACCATAGAAACAGGTTTTAAAAATTCATTCATTTAGGCTTCCAAAAACGGACTGTCCCAACTCTGTTCCTGAGTTGCCTGCTAGAAATCCGGTCAATGTTTTGGTTTTAAATTTTTCGTTTCAAATCCAAATTGAGTGATTCAAATTGAGTTGGAAAGTAAAAATCAAGGGCTACTTAGGATAGAAACAGGTTTTAAGAATATTGACTTTTGGTCCCTCAAAAGATAACTGTCCCGACTATTTTTCTAGAAATTCCATCAAGCCCGCAAGCCAAAAAAATGATATTCAAGCATTTTTTTATATTGATGATAAAAATGAATATAAGTGTTTGTAGAATTGTTATTTCTATTATAAATCATCTACATACACAAATGAATTAAAAGAAAATTATCACGAATGTTGATTTGCATAACATGTTGTGACAAAAAACAACTAGTTTTACATAAAAAAACAAAATGCATTTATTTATTCCCTTATTTATTTTATTTTCTACACTAACCTATTTTGATTTGAAAAATGAATATGACTACATATATGAGTACTTCCAGTGAAGCCATTTTCGAAACAAGGCTTCATGTATACACATACCCAAATTTGAAAAATGCATATTAATGAATATTAGGGTATGAGAAGCCCACTTCCCTTGAAAAAATGGTATCAAAAATTGTTGAAGCATAGAGTGATGTTACAAAAAAATGATGGAGTGAAACCAATCTTCAATATATCCTTTACTCTCTTGATTTCCCATAGCCATCATATCATGAAGTTCTTGAGCTTTTAAAATAGCATGTTGATGCATAGTAAAAGAAACCTCATTTTCTTCCATAGCTTCTACAATTTTTGCATTTGAAACATTCTGAATCTCATTGTAAGTTTTCTCTAATAACACATGTGAGAATAGAATGGGTGGGAAGGGTGGGTAAATTTGGCAGTTCAACATTGTAAGTATGTTGTATTGGTTTATTATGGTGAGGGTGTGGAATTAGTTGAGCAGGAAAATGTGTAAGGAATGGAGCATTTTGATGATGTGGTTGATTGGGTTGTGTGAATGGTTTTGATGGGAAAGCAAGATATTGTGGAAGAGCTGGTGGAGAATATGGAGAATGTGCTTATGCTACAAGATTAGGGAGAGTAATCATGCAATCATAAGGTGAACCATTCCAAGCTTGTAGACAAAATTGCTGGTGGTTATATTGAGATTGACATGGCTGCCCTAACACATTAGTATTCCATAATGGATTATTCAAGTAAGAAAGTGGAGAGGAAGTGTTTTGAACCATACCTGTAGGCCATGATTTCCATGGTTTTGACCTTGTTGCAGCTTCCTTACCTCTTTGATATGCTACTTCCATCCTAGATAAGGAAGAGTGAGTATCTATGGGATGCTCCTTTTGGTCATGAGTGAAAAACACTTCATCAAATTTTTTATTTTTATGAACTTGCAAAACAGCCAATTTTGCATTTAGAGAGCTAACAAAATCAACTTTAAAATTTTCAAATAAAACCTTGATTTCAGCTCTTATGTCTCCTATTCTTGTAGCAGATTTGGAAAAGAAAGAACAAACATCTCTAGAATTCTTACCAGCCTTGGAGATTACTCTTGAATACCTTATGCACAACTCACAAACATCATCATATGATAACTGAAAACATCACCTTTTCCTATCAGATTTAAGAGTTCTAAAAATTTATCTTTGATTCCTTCAAGAAGGAGTGTTTTTAAGATCTCTTTTTCCAAATGATTATGCTTTGATTTTTGAAGGTTATATTGAAATCAATCTACATAGTCCTCCAAACTTTCATCTTCCCATTGTATCATACCGAAAATATCTTCATTGGATTTGCAATAGTCTTGGTACTTCTTCAAGAATATGTTCTTCATGTCCTCCCATGATTGGATGCAATTCCCACCTAGGCTCATGAACCATCGGAGAGCTGCTCCTTTTAGAGTAAGAGGAAACACTTTTCAATCTTTGATCATTAGTACAATAATCATATCCTCTACAAAGTATTTCAAACTCAAACAAAAATGTATGTGGATCTTCATTTGTCAAGCCATGAAAATTTGGTAAAGATGGGGGAATTATGTGCGTTTGTGTCACTCCTCCTAGATCTTTGATACGAAATTCAAAAGTAAAAATGTGAGCCATTTCTTACCATAATAGAATATGTTCTTCATGTGTTTCTTCGAGGCTCCTTCTTCAAATGTTCCTATCAATCGGTTAGTGAAATGGGTGGTGCTTACATCACCACTTACATGAGATCATGTGATTCATTTTTAAAATTTTCTATCTTTTTTCATTCACACAGAAATTCAAACATCTATTTCTATCCTAGGTTCTTTAACAATTATGTTGGAAAGCGGGCGGGGGAGCAGGGCTTTTACATGCTCCGTACGCAGGTTCTTACCTTCTATTTTTAATACCCAATTCTTTCCTAACATGCACTCTTAGGATTCACACTACTCTTTAGAAATAACTATACTCTCCCTGACAACGGTGCCAAAATGTGGAGCGATAAAAAGGGTCTTTTTAACTCCTAATTACCTCACATTAATTGTCAACCCAGGGATGACTTTTTCTTTCAAGAGTGTACTCAGTCTGAGGCGGCTATTTACTCAAGAGTAATGTTTTGCAGTATAGTGCTTAAAATACAAAAGTAAATGAATGCTTGAAAGAAAATCTACTTACAGCAAAATACCTTGAAGCCTAAATCATTCATTCGGAAAAATAAGCAATGTATCAGTCAAGGGTCTAGTAACAATAACTCATCCCTTTGGAAACTGATGTAACCAAAAGTAATCAAGGAACAGATCATTAATCTGGGGACCGGACAACAAATGTCAATGCCCACTACAGTATTAGACCGTTCTTCACCTCAAAGCAATCAATAACGAAAATAACAGGAAATGAAACAACGAATGTTCTAAACTAAATCATTCACTCAAACAACCATCAATCGAAGATACAGTAGCAATAACTCATTCATTTAGAAATTGATGCAATTAAAATCAAACTAGAACAAGACAATCAATCTGGGAACGAGGAAGCAATAACCAATGTTCTCTACAGTTGACAGTCATGCTTTAAAGCAATTAAAAGGAAATCGAAATTGAACTGAAGCTGTTATTGAAAGTAAACTAGGAAAACTATTTAAAAGCAAGCTCTTGCAATTAATCAATAGAAATGAACAACAAAGTAAATGGACAACAAACTGGAATTAAAGGAATCGAATAACCAATCCTATTGAACAACAATCTTAAATGGAACGGAACAACAAAACGAAGTAATTAGAAAGACACAACAAACTATAAATGTAATTGAATCAGCAACCTTAATCCAGCAGCATGAACATTAATCGCAGTTATTGAAGCAATTACAATCGCAATTATATTTGAATAGTAACTTAATTGAACAACCATGGCAATTATAAATGAGCAGCAATTAAATGGACCACAGTTCTTAATTAGACAGCGCAGTATTAGATCAGAATTATCAGCAGTACATTTCAAGTTATAATTAATAATTCTATCACTCACGCAATCCAATTATGATTTCAATATAACAAAGAAATTCTATGAAATGCTCATAAACAAAAGATTGTTGAACAAAACAATTTAAAGAAATGAAAAGGAAATCAAACCATCACACGGCAGCAATTGTAAAGATATGATACATAGCAGCAACGTACTCCACCAGAGGTTGGGCCCTTAGCTGCCAGCAAACGCTGCTGGGCTACTTCAGATGAGAAGAATGAGCAGCAACTCCCAAATCATATATTAATCATCAAATTGTGAAATCATTACAACATCAAAAGCTTGAGAATTACAACATGCAATAATCCCTTCTTCTTCCTATCCTATCACGAATAATCCATCATCATTCTTGAATCTCTAAGTCTGTATCCTCAATTCTCCATTTCTAAATTCATCGTCTCTCTCTAAATTAATCGTCCCCAAAGTCATCCCCCTCTCTGATCTCTGTTCTGATTTAAATACAAAGAGAGCAGAAAGCGGTTACAACTGTGATAATTACAATATGATCATTATTACAAAATTGGATTGTTTCCAACCAATTGATCAACAAGAAAATATATTTCCATCTATCTTTGAACAAGAGCAGGGCGAATTTGGCTTTGCTGTTGAGATTTGGAAAACGACCGCAACAACAAATCTGAGAAAATCGTGCTCAAAGAACCCTGCGTTTATCTCAGTACAAGTCTAATTTAGGAAAACCGTTCTTTAAAAAAGTTAATTGGGTCCATTCTGGACAAAACCCATGTTCCGGATTTTCCATATTCTTCTTCATTTGCTCAGAATCTCAACCGCAAAACTGTCACTTCTTATTCCAGTGCATTTCTGAGTTGGCACTTTTAATGATCAAATCTTCAATCTGGAAATTATCTTGGAGGCTAAAAATGGTGAATAATGTTATAACCAACTATCATTGATAAAATAATTCATAATCATCAATTTATTAGAAATAAAGGAAGATAAATAATATTCATCCAGAAGAGCATAAATCATTTATAAAATGGATTTAAATGATAAATTATAACAAATGATATAATAGAGAAGAGTAAAAATGGATTAAATAAGTGTTACAAAGTGGTCGTATTCACGGCCCAACAGCATCTTGCTTTCGAAGATGCACTAGTCTCTCAGATAGCACTTGATAGTCTTCCTCTACAAATGGTTCTGGTGATTTGTAAACATCTTCTAAGTTCCTTTTTCCCTTCAATTTTCTTTTCTTTCCTTCCTTAGTTCTTTCCTCCTTCTCTTTTTGACCAATTTCTTTAGTTTTACCAATAGGAGAGTCTTGGATTATGGAAATTTTTCCTTTTCTCCTACTCCTTCTCGATGTCTTTGGTGTTCTACTTCCAGGTGCCTCAGATTGCTCTTGAAAAATAGTTTCTCACTAGAAACCGTTCCCAAGTATCTTTGTTTTTCTTCAATTGATATTCAACTAGAATCCTCACAAGTCCATGATGATATAAATGAGGTTCTATGTCCCCTATGTTCTTTTGGACTATGGTTCTCATCTTTTTCAAGCTCAACAATAAGAAATAGGGAAAATTAAGAGTTTGTTTCTCTAGAAAGTTCATCAATATCCTAGTATGATACATGTACATCGTCCCAAATCGGCCTTCTCAAGTGATAAAATTTTGAATGATTAATAGTAAGCTGGCCCATTCTTCTTTAATGCATGAACAAGAATCCCTCTTGTGAATACATTAACGTCCATACTTGGGTTATGCAATATAATTCTCCATGCTTTCTCGTCCAAACTTTTGTTTTTAAACCAACACCACCTTCCTGGGGCAAATCTGTAGCAGCTCCAATTGAGGCTTCAGTGATAGTGAACTTCAGCTCTCCATTCTCCACCACCTGGTCATTGAAAGACCTTGCAAAGGCTTTTGTTACTTCCTTATTATGGCCCTTAAATTTCTTAATGAAACAGAGCCATTTAGCTTTCTTCAGCAATTCTTTTGCCTAAGGGTGCCCTTCTAAAAACTTAAGCCCTTCCAGCTCTACCCTCAATAACCGTCCCATCTTTTCCTCTGTTTAAAATTCAATCTAGAATTCAACTGCGTATGAGGGTTTTAACAGAGGTAAGACGGCTATGTTGCAAGGTTTGTGGAAGAATAATGGCTGAAAATGGAAGATGGATACAGGTAATGGGGTGTTCAGGAGTTGTAAGCGGAAACAGAGGATGAGCAGTTGAGATGAGTTCATGAAATGGAGACGTATGCTAACGAGGTGCAGTTTTAACAAAAGTGAAGTGGAGTCAGAATTTTTGAATTGAACGACTGCGTAAGAGACGTTACACGTTGATAAAATGGTTGCACAAAGTACGGTGGAGAGGAGACGTATTTACATAGGTCACATATCACGAGTACAAGTGGAGTGTGGAAGTGCAGTCATCTATAAGTTAAACCCAAAAAATAATCATGAGACCATTCAAGGAGTAAATGTATGGTTTATGGAGTAAGGTCATGGAATGGTGATGGAGCCATCGTAGTAATCATTGCACATAGTGAGCTTTAAGGTTCAATAACTATGCAAAATTGTGCCTTTAATTGCTATTTAAAAGAAATTTTTTCCCATACCTTGGAATCCTTGTCTTTTGTTGTCCATTACCCCTTACTTAATTGCTCCTTATTGATGTCTGTAGATTCTCCATGTACATGTCTTCATAGCATATGCTTAGTCATACCTACATTTTCATTTTTTATTGCACTAACATCTTGACTGTAAATTTGAAAAACAGAGTGGTGGCTACGGAAACTTGGCACAACAACCACTTAGCTTGAATAGAGATAGTTAGACAATAACTATCTTAATGGAAATGATCATGGGAAAAAAAACTTTTATTGATGAAATGAAATGGATGTGATGGAGTGAGATGAAGTGAGTGGAGTGAAAATGGAAATGAAATGGAGTGGGATGAAGTGAGTGGAGTGAAATGGAGATGAGAAAGAAAGATTTTTTATTTTTTTTTGGAAAATATAGTGTTAGGTGTCCCTGATTTTCACTCTACATTTGCTGTATAAGACTGCCAATCAGAGAATGATTTTCAGGCTTATACAAATTTATTTATTTATTTTTATTTTTTTTTTAACAGAAAAGAACAAAGGCTAGGTTGGTGGGGAAGAAGGATTCTTCTTCACCAACCTTATTGTAGAATTCTCTTGAAACATTTTGACAAATTCTTCTTTTGAGAGTGGCTTATGATAAATCTTTAATCTGTGGCCATTCATAATAAGAGGAGTTTGAAATTCATCAATGGTCTTGATTCTTACCGCTCCATTGTTAAAGACTTTGTCGATCTCATATGGCCCAAGCCAATGAGTCTGAAATTTTCCTTTGAAGTCTTTAAACTTGGAATCAAATAGTAATGCCCAATCTCCCTCTTCAAACTTTTTCTCTTTAATATATTTGTCATGCCACTTAGCTCTTTTGCAGTTGTCACACCTTTTGACATATTCTTTTGTGTCCTTGAAGAGGGAAGGCCAATAATATCTTAAAGAAAGGATTTTATAGGTCGTCCTTTTGTCAGCAAAGTGCTCACTGCATGGCTCATCATGACATGCTTTGAGGATGTCAGGCATTTCATCTTCCCGAACACATCTTCTAATCACACAATCTGGCCCTGTTTTAAACAATTCATTAGAAATCCATGAATATTTTGAACTCTCCTGAACAATTTTTCTTTTTTCACCAGGAAATAGATGTGGAGGCAGTTTCCCTGTAACCAAATAGTTGGAAATATCTGCATACTAAGGAGTCTTAGTAGTTACTGCAAATAAATAGTCATCTGGAAACTTATCCTCTATAGGAGAATCTTCTTTAGTATTTTGGATCCTAGAGAAGAAATCAACTACTGTATTTTGTTTTCCTGGTCTATCCAACATAGTAATATTGAATTCCTATAAAAGTAAGAGCCATCTTGTAACTCTACCATTAGTAACAAGTTTGTTCATTAGATATCTAATTGCAGAATGATCAGTATGGACAAAATTTTCATAGCCTGTTATATAATGTCTAAACTTATTGATTGCATGAACAACAACTAAAAACTCTTTTCAGTCACAATATAGTTCAACTCAGTGGGAGTCAAATTTTTACTGGTATAGTAAATGGCATGAGGAATTAAATCCTTTTGACCCTACACAACTCCTAGAGCTGTGTCTGAAGCATCTATAGAAATATGGAAAGGAATTTTCCAATTTGGCCCTCTCAAAATGGGTGCTTCAGATATTCTTGTTCTCAAAGTTTCAAATGCTGATTGACAACCAGGATCCCATTTGAATTCACAGTCTTTTGTAAGCAATTTGAAGAGTGGAGATGCTATTTTGGTGAAGTTTTCTATAAATCTTCTATAATACCCAGTAAATCCCAGAAAACTTCTAATATCTTTTTCACAAGTTGGAATAGGAAAATTGGAGATGACTTCAACTTTTGATTGACCAACTTTAATTCCATCCCCTAAAATATGATGTCCTAAAACAATCCCTTCAGTAAACATCATAAAGCATTTTTCATGACTCAATGAAAGATTTGTTTCTTTACATCGGATAAGGACTTTTTCCAAATTCTATATTTCCTCTTCGAATGAATCACCATAAACTGTAAAATCATTCATATAGACCTCTACACAATCATGGATTAGATCAGAAAAGATTCCTAGTATTTCCCTTTGAAATGTTGTGGGTGCATTACATAATCCAAAAGGAAGCACTCGGTAAGCAAAGGTTCCCCATGGACAGGTGAATGTGGTCTTATCTTGATCTTCAGGTGCCACCTGAATTTGATTATAGCCACTAAAACCATCCAGAAATGAAAAGTACTTTTTGCCTGCTAGAGTATCTAATATCTGATCGATAAAGGGTAAAGTAAAGTGATCCTTTAAAGTCACTTTATTCAATTCCCTATAATCAATGCATACCCTCCATTTACCATTCTTTTTAGGTACTATAACCAAAGAAGAAACCCATCGGCTATCTGAAATTGGATAAATGAAGTTTACATTGAGTAGTTTTTGGAGCTCTTCTTTCACTATCTCCCTAAGGTTTGGATTCATCCTTCTCTGAGGTTGTCTGATTGGCCTACTGTTTTCCTCGATGTAGATGTGATGAATGCAAGTCTTAGGGTCAATACCTTTCATGTCAGTATACTCCCATGCAAATGCAGTAGAATGTTTTTGCAAGATTCTGGTTAGCTCCTCCAGTTGTGCTCTTTCCATGTTTTTGTTGATATTCAATGTTTTACCTGGAAAAATCTCAGCATTGGAACTACCTGTTGGCATTATGGCTAAGTGTTGTCCTTGATGGCAACCCATTCAGGTGATAGATCACAGTACTTCAAGTCAACAGCAGATATTGATGATCAGCTATCAAATATTGAAGAAAATAAGGGGTACGCAGGTACACCTTACATAAGGTGCGTACACGCAGGTCGGTGTTACATAAAGTGCGTACATACCCGCAGTTATCCCGTTCAGGAGGTGCGTACCCCCAGTGCACACATTTCAAGGAAAAAAAAAGCACACGTGGGGTTTCTTATGTTTTACACTTGGTTTTTAGCCGACGATTTTGTGTTATTATGGTGTCGGCCCGTGGTATTAATCCATGATTTAAGGAAGAGCTTTACTATATAAAGCAAAGGAGATCATTTGGCTTAAGCATGTTTTTGGTTGAATATCTTGTGAGGGCAAGATCTGGTCTAGATCTAAATAAGGTGAATCTACTGATGGACTAAGATCTCTTCGTCGCATGTTCATATCTGTAGATCTGACTGTCTGGGTTCTTTCTGAAGTCTTGAAATCATCTATGCCCGAAGGTACGCAGGTACAGTGAGAGAAAAGTGCGTACATACGCAGGAACGAAGCGTTCCAGGTGTGCCCGTACGCAGGCACAGAAGGGTCTCAGGTGCGCCGGTACGCAGGTACAGAAGGGTTGCATGTGCGCCCGTACGCAGGCACATAAGGGTTTCAGGTGCGGAGGACCGCAGGCAGTTCAATGAACTCAGAGCGAGGTACATAGGCTAGCAGTTGAGCAGGATGCGTACGTAAGCAGGCGAACAGTTGAGCAGGGTGCGTACTGTAAGTAGTCAAGCAGTTGAGCAGGGTGAGTACTGTAAGCAGGCAAGCAGTTGAGAAGGGTGAGTACTGTAAGCAGGCAAGCAGTTGAGCAGGGTGCTTACGTAAGCAGGCGAGCAGATGAGCAGGGTGCTTACTTCTCTTAAAATATTTGTTTATCATTGTTGTGTTCTGGGTTTGGTCCTATTATTTTTGACCTGGTTACTACAGTTGACTGGGTGATTCTCTTATACTTGATGATCATTTGATGCTTATGGATCCAGTTTGAAACTTTATGAAAATTGGTCCTTGTAAGAAAAGAAGTAGGGGGTTGTAGCTCCCTTCCAGGAGAAACTGGAAAACGAGAGAGAGTTGTAGCTCTCTGCAGGTTGCAGCTGCGTACTGGTAAAGGACTGCACCATACAAACATTGTAAAAGGAGTTCTAATTTGAAAGAAATAGGAGACATATCAAGCAGTGGTTTCACCCACATGGGTTTCCACCTTACATCTTGTGTTCTTGGTGTCGACTATCCTGTTTTCTTCTTTGTTCATGGCTCAAATTATTTTATTGACTGACAACGCAAACTAATTCAAAGAACAAATAAGGAATGATTTTATAAAAAGAATAAGATAATACGATTCACCCCTCTCATATTATTTCCAACAATTGGTATCAGGCGGGTCCCTTCAGAGAAGCTTGGAATCGCTTTGAAGGTAATCTTTCATCATGAGCCACACGAGAGAGAAGCATCAATCAGGCCATCGGTTTTTGATGGGACAAACTTCAATTATTGGAAGGTAAGAGTTACTGCCTATCTTCAATCTCTTGGTACATAAGTTTGGGACATTGTAGAGACAGGCTATGTTTTTCCTTCAACTACTCCTACAGATGCAGGCAAGAAAAAGAAGTATGAAACAAATGCAAAACCAGTCAATACCCTATTGGGATGTATATCCCAATCAGAATTCATGAAGGTAATGCACTATAGATCCGCAAAAGAGATATGGGACAAAATTGTCACGAGCTATGAAGGAGATGAACAGGTAAAGCGTGTTAAAATTGAAACTCTCAGGATTCAGTATGAGACTCTCAAGATGTATAATGATGAAAGTGTGGCTAACTATTTTCTTCGGGTAGATGAAGTTGTTAATTGTATGAAAAATTTGGGTGAAGAAATAAAAGAGGCTATTGTGGTTGAAAAAGGTTCTAAGATCATTGTCCCCCAAGTTTGAATCTAAAGTATCTGCAATAGAAGAAAAAGAAAATCTACGAATCTTACTATGTCTCAGCCTGCATGGAATTCTAAATGTTAGAAAATGAGAAAGGGCAGGTCCATCAGATAGAAGAGAAGCGCTTCAAGGCATCAGGTAAAGGAGAGTATTA